>CATQJB020000024.1:0-11891 GCA_958299025.2 Drosophila histrio | reverse complement strand
ACGCATCGAAAGGAAAGTAAATTTTATGTATGCCGATTTTGGAACGTGTATCTTTTAAATTACTCGAGTTATTCGGGTTTTTTCAGATTTTTGGGGGCGGGAGGGGGCGTGGCAAAATTCTAAAACAAACTTGACCTTTTCGGGGGTCACAGGAGTATTGTCACCAAATTTGGTGACCCTAGCTCTTATAGTCTCTGAGATCTAGGTGTTCATACATCACGACAGACGGACAGCAGGACATGGCTATATCGACTCGGCTGGTGATGCTGATCAAGAATATATATACTTTATGGGGTCTGCCGGACTTCCTTCGACCTGTTACGCACATTTTTTTTTTTTGACAAACTTAATAGACCCTATTTACTTTTTTAAAGTAAAGGGTCTAAAAATATACACGTCGTATTTGTTATGGGTTAATTTATCACTAATAATTGCAAACGATCTTGAAGCTCCGCACAACCAAGCTACACAAGCAAATATAGATACTTGGCGATAGCTAAAATGAGCACTTTGGATCTCATTTTGGTTTATTAGCCTATAATTTTCTGCAAAATCTATTTGAATGGCTAGTTCAGTGGCTTTCAAGTTGCGTTTTGTATCCTCAAAATACTTTTTCTGACCTCTATTGACATAAAAATGAGTTTTAAATGAAGGTAAATTCTTTTCCACTTCATTTTTTATATCAGAGAAAGTTGACGTGGTATTAGTAAGTGCAATATGGTTGCCTATTTTCTGCCAATGCTGCCAGTTTACTTCGTCCTGCATATTTGCCAAATATGCGAGGGGAATAAACTGGTATTTTAAATCCTTTAGGCACTTTTTGCAATTGCTTGTCATGCAATTTTCATCGTGAATATTGCAGCAAACATTTTGAAGAAAGCTTTCAAAATTACTGGGAATGGAAGGTATAATCTTCGTGCAGCTTTCTAGCTGCACACACACATATTGTGTGGCATTTTATTTATTAATTGCACATGTCGTGGCCGCATCTTAAAAAACGTAGACTGGCCTACTGCTTCCTCAGGGTAATCATTTTTATAGAGTTCGTATGCTTCCGATATTGTCATTATCATAAATCGTTTAGTTAATAACTTTCCTTCTAAAAAAAATGTGTCTTTCCTTCCCGAAGATTGCACGCTTACGTTGTCACTAGTGTAAAACTGATTGATGGAATTAATAACACTTTCTGGCAGTGTACTGGTTTTGTTGTGATCTGCTTGTTTTACATTATATTTTTTAAACAGAACTTCGAGAACCTTTAATTTTTTCTGGATGTCTTTTGGCAATGCATTCTCCAATTTTTAGACCCTTTACTTTAAAAAAGTAAAACGGGTCTATTAAGTTTGTCAAAATGTGCGTAACAGGTCGAAGGAAGTCTGGCAGACCCCATAAAGTATATATTTTCTTGATCAGTATCAACAGCCGAGTCGATATAGCCATGTCCGTCTGTCTGTATGAACACCTAGATCTCAGAGACTATAAGAGCTAGAGTCACCAAATTTGGTATGTAGCTTCGTCTATGGGCTAAGCAGATCAAGTTTATCTTAAAACACGCCCCCTTCCGCCTCCGTAAATCGAAAAGAAAATTTTTAAATACTAATAACACGCACAGTTTAGAAGATAGATACTTCTGATTTAGTATACACATAGATTGCTATTTCCCAGATGTGTGCTGAAAATGTCAGTGAGATCGGATAATAAATGCCAAAGATATTAAAAAAGTAAATTTCTCCTTGTACAGATTAAGGGTGGAGCAACCTGCAGCAATATATATTTATAGATTTAACAAACCAAAATAATAGACAGCATTGCTGTAAAGTAAACAAAACTACAATTTGTTAATTGAACGAAAATGTGACAAGTGGTCCATTGGGTAGAGTGTTTGATTTATGGAATCAGGTCCACGGTTCGTTACCCACTGACGCCCGCTAGTCATAATTGTTTTTTTATTTTATGTCAATTTGTAACTTTTCGAACCTTTTTCTATGCTCTGTACTTATGTTATTATTATTATTATTATTAATTTCTCAACTTTATTATTATAGTTATTATTAATTATTGTTCATCTTTATTATTGTAAAATAAAAATATATAAATAAATACAATAATTAAGTAAAACAATATTTCTCAAACAAATTCTACTGTAAATGCCAATGTATTATAATCAAAACTCATGCATACATACATACATACATGCATGTATATTAACATGATACAACTTGGTGTAGATATACCTAGAGCTAAAGAAATACAATATAAAGCAGAAGTAAAGAGAATAAGGAGAAAAATGAACCGACTCATTCATAAATTGAGTTAGACACAACAAACCTAAGGTGTTGCGATGGACTACGTTTTAGAGTTCTCGCTTTTTGTGCGGAGATTCTGGGTTCGATTCTCAATGGTTGCATTCTTTTTTAAATGTTATTCAATATGTTGGCCTTTGAATGTTAAATATGCATGTGAACATTCATATGCATGCTCAACTATTTGGCGCGTGCTTACATATGTATGTATGTGTGCACTTAACAGATTTTGGACATTACTTTGCGCTCTTTCGTTCTCTCCAACGCTTAACGCTTTTCTCTACATACATACAGTTTGTCAATTAATTGTTTGCAAAATGAAAACAGGCACACAAATTAAACTTTAACATAAAAATTTATTAACAATGGTACTTATTTTCCATATTTATAGCCTGTGCCCATTAAAAATGGGCAAAAAAGGCTATAATGAATTTGTGTGAATGTATGTAACAGGCAGAAGGAAGCATCTCCGACCCTATAAAGTATATATATTCTTAATCAGTATCAATAGCCGAGTCGATTGACACCTGTCCGTCTGTCTGTCCGTCTGTCCGTCTGTCTGTCCGTCTGTATGAACGCGTGGATCTCAGCAACTATAAGAGCTAGAGACTTCAAATTTGGAATGTAGGTTCCTGAATACCATACGCAGATCAAGTTTATTTCCAATTTTCGATATCATGTCCCGTTGGTTTTAAAATTAGGAAAATCCCCATAACATAAGCAATGTTAAAGCTGGAGACTTGAGATTTGGCACACATGATAAAAAGCTTGAGCTTAATGTGTCCTGAAAATTTCATAGCGATGCCACGCCCCCTTCGCCCACAACTCGAAAATGCTGATAACACGAGCAGTTTTATAGCTAGAGACTTGAGATTTGGCACACATGGCAAGTATCCTACTCTCAATTTGTGCTACAAATTTCAGTACGATCGGATATTGAACTCAGAAGTTATTCAAGAAACAAATTTATGCAGATGCGTTGCAGCGCAGTAGCAGCGCAGTCGCTGCGCCGCCCGACGATATAATGAACGAAAAGACGCATTTGTTCATGTATGTTTGATTTGCCTTTCGTCTGCTGTGGCTCTAAACATAAACAATCAATATCCGCAATCCAATGTTGCCAGACTATCGCAAGCTACCTACTCTCAATGCAAGCAAAATCGACTTCAAGCGATATATTTAAATCCCATTATAATGAAAATACTTTTCTTTGAAGACCTGCACAGGCTATCCTACTGTCGCGCTCGCTCGACTGATCGGCTTGTTTTTATATATATATATATATAAATTAATATATTACTTATGAATTATACAAAGAAAAATAACAAAAATAATAACTATAACAATAATAATACAAAAATAACGAATAATGTCAAATTTCAGACTGTCAAATAATTGTTTGCAAAATGCAAACTCTGTTTGGCAAAAATGGCTTAAACTAGAAAAATAAGAGAGAAAAAAAACTAATATTTAGTGTGCTTGCCCTTAGCCTCTATCACAGCTTGAAGCCGCCGCGACATGGACTGCACAAGTGCCTGAAGGTCATCATGACATGGGAGATTTGCCCATTCCTACTGTATGGCTTTAATCAAAGCACTTTTGTAGCTGGGCTCCGCCGGGCTACCCTCTTCTTTAAAAATGCCCACAAATTTTCAATGGGGTTTAAGTCGGGACTCTGAGCAGGGGTATCTATAACCTTGTTGCAGTTATATAGCACCCAGTTCCGACATAGCAGGGATTTGTGCTTAGGATCGTTGTCCTGATACAATTTGTATTTCAGCTTTCTAGGGTTTTAAGGGTCAAAGAAGCTAAAGTTTTCGGCACTTTTCGTCAGTTCGTTTTTAAGGATATCCAAATAAAACTCCTTGGTCATGGTATCGTTAAAAATGCGCACCTCTCCAACACCTTTTGACGAGAAACAACCCCACACCATAACAGAGAGCTTGCCAAACTTCACTGTAGGCACAATATTTTTCTCTTGCAGCGCTGTTTTGGGCTTGCGCCAAACTCTGTTTGGTCCATCGTGACTGTATAACATTATTTTTGTTTC
This sequence comes from Drosophila histrio, assembly GCA_958299025.2. Classification (NCBI taxonomy): domain Eukaryota; kingdom Metazoa; phylum Arthropoda; class Insecta; order Diptera; family Drosophilidae; genus Drosophila; species Drosophila histrio. The sequence continues at coordinate 7,538 of CATQJB020000024.1, read as the reverse complement.
ATCATAAAAAATAACGGTATCTTAGTACTCCGCTGGCATATTTACATGCTCAATAGCAAATCTATACCGTTTTTCTATATTTGTGATAGATAGCAATGGCTTTTTTCTTGCCACACGTGAGGAGTACTTATGCAGGTTAAGCACCTTACGTACAGTCTCGTGGCTTACACTCTTGTTGCAGTCCGTTTTTATGCTATTGGCCAACACTCTCAAGCTTATCTGGGGGTTATTGCTCACTTCTTTTAATATTTTTCTATGATCACGGCGATCAAGCTTCAATGGCCTGCCCTCGGAGTGGTTCAAATCCAGCCTGTTCTCCTTCTCACGCTTAATAATGTTGTATACCGTCCGCAGCTTTATATTAAATTCAATCGCCAACTCGTTAGCCGTTTTGCCCTGGTAATAATTGTAATAAATTAATTGTATTAATTTATTGTCTATTCGCTTTCCAGGCATTGTTAAACACGTTCTTTAAAGCTTATTTTGCACGCTGCCGAATTCAAAATCAAACTAAATGCATACATAGAGCATTGCAAAAGCGCAGGTGTTCATTCAAATTCCCTTTAGAAGTTCCGTTAGAAGCCCCGCTACTTAGTTTCAAGTCTCTCTTTGATTTATGTTTGCATTTTGCAAACAATTATTTGACAGTCCGAAATTTGACATTATTTGTTATTTGTGTTTTATTATTGTTATTGTTATTATTTTTGTTATAATACCCTGTGGGGGTATATTAAGTTTGTTAAAAGTATGTAACGGGCAGAAGGAAGCATGGCCGACCCCATAAAGTATATATATTCTTGATCAGCATCAATAGCCGAGTCGATATAGCCATGTCCGTCTGTCCGTCGGTCTGTCGGTCCGTCCGTATGAACGAAAGGATCTCAGAGATGGTAAGAGCTAGAAGCTTGAACTTAGTGTCCCAGTACTGGTAATTTTTGCAGGCAGATCAAGTTTATCTTTTTTTTTGGATGCCACGCCCTCTTTGCCCACAAATTAAGTAAGAGTAAAAGCATAAAACAAGCAGTTTTTTGGCTCAAAACCCTCATAACCAGAGCAATATAACAGATAAAGACTTCACATTTAGCACACATGATGAGTATCTTGGGGTCGATGTGTCCAGAAAATGTTATCACGATGCCACGCTCCCCTCGCCTACAATTCGGAAAAGCTTATAACAAGAGCAATATTACAGTTAGAGACTTCAGACTTGGGACACATGATGAATATTTTGTGGTCGATGTGTCCAGAAAATTGTATCGCGATGCCCCGCCCCCTTCGCCCACAAAAATTAAAAAAAAAAGAATTACTAGAGAATTTCATCTGGAGTGAATTTGAGCGGGTTCCTGTAAGCCCACAGTGTATATTACGGTCGGGGTCCCGACTGTTCGGCTTGTTTTTTTAGACCCTTTACTTTAAAAAAGTAAAACGGGTCTATTAAGTTTGTCAAAAAAAAAATGTGCGTAACAGGTCGAAGGAAGTCCGGCAGACCCCATAAAGTATATATATTCTTGATCAGTATCAACAGCCGAGTCGATATAGCCATGTCCGTCTGTCCGTCCGTCCGTCTGTCCGTCTGTGCTGGCGTATGAGCGCCTAGATCTCAGAGACTATAAGAGCTAGGGTCACCAAATTTGGTGACAATACTCCTAAGGGCTGCACAAAGGTCAAGTTTGTTTTAGAATTTTGCCACGCCCCCTTCCGCCTCCATAAATCGAGATCAAAATTTTTGAAAGCCCATTAAACAAAAAATATTAAAGCTAGAGTCCTGAATTTTGGCACACAGGACGGGTATCAGGGTCCTAACGTATCCTGTAAATTTCATCGCGATCGGATAATAATCTTGGAAGATATTCAAAAAAAACGAAAAATCCCATATAATGGTCAATTTTAAAACTGGAGCCTTGAATTTTGGCACACAGGACAAGCATCAGGGTCCTAATGTATCCTGAAAATTTTATCACGATCGGACAATAAACACAGGAGATTTGAAGTAAACAAATTATCGAATGTTCAATGGCAGGAAATGTGAAGGCAGCAACTTAAAGCATTGAATTATTAATTGCACTTCTGTAGAAAACTAGCAATTGGCAAAGTTTTAAATATGCCCTCATTGGTGCAGTGGTAAGCATGTCGCACTCTTGCCGTGGGGACTTAGGTTCGTTTCCTGCCAGCGACACATTTTTTTCTGCTTTTTAAAATTGTTAAATAATCGACAATGGCTTCATTGGCGCAATCGTCTGGAGTTCGAGACCTACAAGAGACACACTTTTTTCTTTTTTTTTTTATTTTAAATTTATAATTACAGTAATAAAATAAAATAAAACAATATTTTATTTTTATAAACAAATTCTATCATAAATGCCAATGTATTATATTTAATAAAGTATGTATGCATTACATCAGTGGTCGGCACACGCCACGCACCGCGCATAGGGATTTTCTCTGCCACAGCGCTGCCTGCACACGTACAGTATAAAATTTCGTGTGGCGGCGCTGTTATGGCGCTTTTAAGCTGAAATGTTGAGGCGAAGCAAAATGAATCAGCTGATGATCAGTCAGAGTGATTCTACGCTGCACAATTTTGATAAATTATACATTGTATACAGAGAAAAATAAATGTTTTATGATGTTTTTGACAAAGTATTCTTTTTTATACATATTATGACCAATATAAAGATATAAATGTAGTCGACATAGTAAAAACATTTCACTAAGGCAAGAAACGCCACATGCTTGACGTCTGTTAACATTCTGTTAGTTCGCACACTACTGCAATGCAACATATGACTGGTTGGTGCCGACCACTGCATTACATACATGTATATTAACATAACATTTGTATGTTAAGATTAACAATTGTATGTTAACGATTCAAGTGCAACATAAACGATTATCGGAAGCTAATCTGAGCAGCGTCAAATTTATTTAGGTTTATATATAAGTCTCTAAGTTTGTTACTGTTATTTCATTTTTGAAGAATAAGTAAAGGGTCTCTCACAGTCGATTTCGACTGTAGCCTTTTCGACTGGTTTTTGTCTAATACATAAGTAATATATAAATATATATAAACATAATAGAAATTATTGAAAAGAAGTACCATTGTTAATAAATTTTTAAGTTAAAGTTTAATTTTTGTGCCTAATTTTGCTTTGCAAACAATTAATTGACAAACTGTATGTATGTGTGTTTGCTTTCAGCGTTTGGAAATTCGTTTTTGCGTTTCGTTCGATCGTGTGCCAAATTTGTTGCCAAATTTGTTGAAAGTCGACTATAATTTTTAAGCGGAACTATTTATTAGTGCGATTAATAATTATTAAAATACTCTGTGTGTGGTACACTTCGTACAATATAATAACAATAATAATATTATTCATAATTATTGATATTGTGTGTGTTTGTGTGCCGCAAGTATTTACAGGTGCTGTGACTGTGAAATTGCAATTGTTTAATTATTATTAAACAATAATAATGCATTAATTATTATTAAATAATTATTTAAGAAAATTGTAATTTAATAACTAATAGTGAGGCTTGTGTATATACACATAACAATTCATATACATATGTTTAATGTACATACATACATACATATGTATGTACCCAGCAAACAATTTGAATCGCGGAAGAGTTGCGGCGACTCGCCAAGAAGATTATTTTGATCGTCCGCGATATCGCATTCTGATCGCTTTCGGATCTTTTGATGGGAGAAAGTGAGCCTCGCCTGCGACTCTTCCAGAAGAGCCGCGGAAGAGTCTTCCAGAAGAGTCGCGGAAGAGTCCTAGGGATGGGTTGCGGAAGGGTCGCTTCAAAGAGACTTAGAAGAGTGTTTTTTTTAGATTTATTTTTGCGTATATTTATTTAACAATTAATTAAAACTAAAAATAAAATAAGTAAAACAAAAACATTTTACAATTTAAAGATATTTAAAGATAAATTTATGAAGAATATATGTATATAGGTATGCTCAGTTCTTATTTTTGGTTTTTTTGTTCAACCTGTCCTGCGCATGAACAAGATGCTGCTGTACAATTTTATTTATATCCATCTCATTAGTATTCGGGAATTTCCTTATACCCACACCTGCACAATAATTCAAGAAATAGATTAGAAAATGTATTTTAAAGTTGATTTTATCATATTGTCACTAATACCTCTTATGATGGAAAACAAATTAAATGATTGCAAGCTCGGTTTTTTGTTTGTGCCGCGCCAGGTCAAATTTACCGATAGCTTATCGGCCAGCACGGTTTTTAGTGCAACTCGTATAAATGTTGCCTCCCAGTTGTTGTAATTTAGTTTTCTGCAATAAAACATAAAAGTATATGTGTAATTGTGCGGTTTCATAAAAAGTTTGTGTATAAAAATTATTACCATTTGCTTCATCATTTCATCGTTACTTTGTAAAGCTTTGTCAAAATCAGATAATTGATCCAAAGTTTCCAGAGGAAACTTTGGCAATATCTGCAATGGCTCGTCCCTATTATTATTGATAAGTTGTTTTTTGAGATCAAGTACTTCATTTTTTAAGTGAAGTACCTCCTCAGTCAGCTTCCTTATAAGTGTATCATTGCATTTGAGCATGGCGTTATTGGATTTAAGCAAATTTATTAGTTCAACATTTGTTGAATAGTTGTTGGTCATCTCTATGTCGCCCTCACCTGTAATGATAATGTATATGCAATTATATAATTTAATTGATTTATGTTGGAAAGAACTTACCATCATCAAACAATTGAGTGTTAAGAAACGACATTACTATATTTTAATGAAATAAAGAAATGAGTGCATAAGAATTGTTGTTCTTTAAAGCAACAGCTTTGCTCTTAATGTTTTCATATGTAAATGAAATTTGTTCGACTCCATCCAAATTATTTGTTTTAAAATAGCCAAAAATGTCCGACCGTACAGGTTGCAAAAAAAGTGGCTCGATATTTTTTATTATTTTCCCTTCAAGTTTCAGCACCTCATGTTCTTTAAATATTTTTTTTAATTTTAATAGCTTGATCTCCAACAAAACAAACATTGTCTGGCTCCGTAGTTGCAAAATAAAAACTACTAGTTTGTACACTAGTGTATGCATCACCACTTTTAGTTTTTTTGCCAAATTTAATGATTTGCTTTGATGTTGGCTGTTCTTTTATTAAAAATCTATTTTCCGCAATTCTGTTGAAAACTTGAGCAGCGACGTCGTTTGGCTTGCGAATTTGTTTTTTTAATTTTTGCAAATAATTTTCAAATCTAAACGCACTTATGGACTCCAAGCTGTTGTAGGATGCCGCGTCCTCGTGGATGTGCAACAAATAATGAAAATTGCATGTTAAATACGACTTGTTGTATAACTTTGGCATATCTTCTACGAAACCTTTTAAAAGAAAGCTTGCAAAATTATTATATACTTTGTTTGTGCGCTCGTCCAATAAAATTCGAATAGCCAGAGACAGTTTAACAAAATGAACATATAAGTCCTTTGGAAGAACATTTTCTAGAATGAATGGCCCAAAATATAATAGGAAACTTCGCAATTCCGTTGCTTTCCACCTTTCCAATTCCTTAAGGGATCTCGGCTTCCTTGCAAACTCCTTAGGAACGGATCGGGCCAAACATTCCAATGAGCTGGATAACGTGTTTATATGCCATGATGAAAGGCAAACGTTTTCGCCTCTCGTTCTTGCCCAGGCTTTTAGAATAGTCATTGTAACACCAAGACATACAATGTGCATATAATCCAGCCCAACTTGATGTACCATATCAATTGGTAACTTTTCAATAGTCGTTGCTGGTATTTGGTTGTGATGCTCGCGCTGAAGTCGATTTCTAAACGATTCGTCAGATCTCGGAGCCATGCCATCCGTACTGGGAAAAACAAGTCGATTTTTAAACATCTCTCCTTTTTGTATGCATCGTGTGCACGAATAAAATGCAGTGTGGCCTTTAATGCACAATAAAAATGATCGAGCTGGTGCGTCCATAATAAAGCACCTGATTTTCACGTGGTAAACTTTATTTTCAAAGGAAATTCCGCTTTCAAGTATCTTGACCATTTCGTTTACAAAGTGTAATAAAAACTTATCGGAGTTTTTCGGTTTGCTGTATCCTTCGAAAGCTCCAATCAGCATTACAGTATCAAACCCCGGAACATTGCAAGGAATTGGCCAGACTTGCTTGTTGGAGCTTTTGCACAACGGTAAGCCATCCGTATTAATATCAAGGTCGATATAATTTTTATCAAATAGGTTGTCCGATAGGAAATCCAAAAGTGCATTTTCCACTCCGTAATGGGTATAATATCCATCTCCCATTTGGACAACAAGTGGATTTTTTGGCGTTCTCTTCAAAGTCCGGCAATCTTTAGGAACATTCAAATTGTTGTCCCTTAATATGCACAAAAGCTCGTTTAACGCACTGTTGCAAATATTGTTCTTTATTGACCAGTTCCTTAGATGGTCATTTAGGCTTGGAATATCGACGTCATTTTCACTGTCGCTCTCAGTACTTTGGGCATTATATGAACAGCCGTAAGCAGCAACGTTAACTTGTGCATTTTCTGGTTCACTTATTTCATTTTCGCACTGTTCTAATTGCACCTCGGCTGTTTTGCAATTTTTAAAAATTTTGCATGGAGTCGAATAAATTGACTTTAACAATATATCCGCCTCGCGTTTACTGCGGCACTTTTTTGCTTTCGGCGTGGAACTCATTCTTAATATATTTTATTAAATAAGAAAAACGTTTACCGAAAAATATGAATTTTGCAAATAACAACCGCTCGTGTCAAGAGTTGTAACAAATTTGAATTAATATATGACACCAAACAAAGTTGTGCTCAACGCAATCAGTGTTTTGCATCTTTTTACTGTTACTTTAGTTAAGCATTTCTTCATTGAACTGCATTTGAAGTGACTTTAAAAATCGCCAAATTATCGCTTGGAAGATAACTCTTCCGAAAATCGCCACCGCGACTCGCAGGCGACTCTTTTTGGCGATTAACAAAAAATTATCTTCCGATAATCGCCACCGCGACTCGCAGAAGACTCTTTTTGGTGATTGGAGAATCGCCAAATTGTTTGCAGGGTATGTACATATATACTTTTTCGGCGCCTTTTTGGCACAGTGCAGTGTGCGCTTAAATACTTAAATACGCGTGTGTTTGTGCTTACTGCAGATCGGCATTTGTAAATTATTACACAAATTAAATAAATAATAATACTAAGAAATAATATTTAGTATATGTACATTGATTCATACATGCAACTTAACAACAAATATACGTGCATAACATATACATTAATATACATACATACATACATTTGTGTGTTTTGCTTTGTGCATTACACGCTGCCTGTGTCTGTATGTAAATACAGTGTGTTGGTATGTACAAAAATTTGTGTGTAAGCTTGTAGGTATGAAATTAAATTGTGCCTATATTATATACATACATAGAAACTTTAGCTATTGTCATATGTATATATAAATACTATTTCTTATTTCTCATAAAAAACCTTAAAATATTGACTGCTATTTTCATGTAATAATTTTGT
>CATQJB020000023.1:2500-20504 GCA_958299025.2 Drosophila histrio | reverse complement strand
AAAAATTTTGTTCTCGATTTACGGAGGCGGAAGGGGGCGTGTCAAAATTTTAAGATAAACTTGATCTGCTTACCCCATAGACGAACCACCATACCAAATTTGGTGACTCTAGCTCTTATAGTCTCTGAGATCTAGGCGCTCATACAGACAGACGGACAGCTGGTGATATTGATCAAGAATATATATACTTTATGGGGTCTGCAGGACTTCCTTCGACCTGTTACGCACATTTTGACAAACTTTATAGACCCATTTTTACTTTTTTTTAACAAGCCGATCAGTCGAGCGGGCGCGACAGTAGGATACCCTGTGCAGGTCTTCAAAGAAAAGTATTTTCATTAAAATGGGATTTAAATATATCGCTTGAAGTCGATTTTGCTTGCATCGAGAGTAGGTAGCTTGCGATAGTCTGGCAACACTGTACTGCAGCTGCTGATTGCTTATGTTTAGCGCCACAGCGCCACGCGTCTTTTCGTTCATTATATCGTCGGCGCGGCGCAGCGACTGCGCTGCTACTGCGCTGCGACGCATCTGCTGCGCTGCATAAATTTGTTACTTGAATAACTTCTGAGTTCAATATCCGATCGTACTGAAATTTGTTGCACACATTGAGAGTAGGATACTTATTATGTGTGTCAAGTCTCTAGCTATAAAACTGCTCTTGTTATCAGCTTGGCATCAGCGTGGCATCGCGATGAAATGTTCAGGACACACTAAACCCAAGCTTTTTATCATGTGTGCCAAATCTCAAGTCTCTAGCTTAGACATTGCTTATGTTATGGTGATTTTTCTAATTTTAAAACCAACGGGACTCGATATCGAAATTTGAAGTTGCTAGCTCTTATAGTTGCTGAGATCCACGCGTTCATACAGACGGACAGACGGACGGACGGACGGACAGACAGATGGGCAGACGGACGGACAGGTGTAAATCGACTCGGCTATTGATACTGATCAAGAATATATATACTTTATAGGGTCGGAGATGCTTCCTTCTGCCTGTTACATACATTCACACAAATTCATTATAGCCTTTTTTGCCCATTTTTAATGGGCACAGGCTATAAAATTATTAATAAACTCGAAAGTTATGCAAAAAACATGCCGATCAGTCGAGCGGGCGCAACAGTAGGATACCCTGTGCAGGTCTTCAAGGAAAAGTATTTTCATTAAAATGGGATTTAAATATATCGCTTGAAGTCGATTTTGCTTGCATAGAGATTAGGTAGCTTGCGATAGTCTGACAACACTGAACTGCAGCTGCTGATTGCTTATGTTTAGCGCCACAGCGCCACGCGTCTTTCGGTTCATTATATCGTCGGCGCGGCGCAGCGACTGCGCTGCAACGCATCTGCTGCACTGCATAAATTTGTTTCTTGAATAATTTCTGAGTTCAATATCCGATCGTATTGAAATTTGTAGCACACATTGAGAGTAGGATACTTACCATGTGTGCCAAATCTCAAGTCTCTAGCTATAAAACTGCTCTTGTTATCAGCATTATCGAGTTATGGGCGAAGGGGGCGTGGCATCGCGATGAAATTTTCAGGACTCATTAAGCCCAAGCTTTTTATCATGTGTGCCAAATCTAAAGTCTCTAGCTTTAACATTGCTTATTGTATGGTGATTTTTCTAATTTTAAAAACAACGGGACTTGATATCGAAATTTGAAAATAAACTTGATCTGCGTATGGGATTCAGGAACATACATTCCAAATTTGAAGTCGCTAGCTCTTATAGTTGCTGAGATCCACGCGTTCATACAGACGGACGGACGGACGGACGGACGGACGGACAGACGGACAGACAGACGGACAGGTGTCAATCGACTCGGCTATTGATGCTGATTAAGGATATATATACTTTATATGGTCGGAGATGCTTCCTTCTGCCTGTTACATACATTCACACAAATTCATTATAGCCTTTTTTGCCCATTTTTAATGGGCACAGGCTATAAAAAGTAAAGGGTTTCAAAAATGATATCATCTATACTGATTTCAGCAAAGCCTTTAACTCAGTTAACCATTTTTTTTTGTGTTTCCCAAGGTAGTCATCTCGGTCCTGTCTTTTTGAGATTGTTCATTAATCATTACAGTTTTAACACATTCTCGAGTACTTATGTATGCGGATGATGTTAAAATTTGTTTGAAATATAAGAATTGGCCATGCCATATTAAATTGTAGGAAGATATTGACTCTTTTCAGTCATGGTGCTATGTGATTATATTAAATCTAAACAGTTCAAAATGAAGCGTAATGTCATTTTACCGATCTAACCCTTATTTGGCGGAACACTCACTGTATGAATTTTTTCTTGACAGGATTACTACAGTGAATGATCTAGGTATTCTTCTAGATCATAAAATTAAATCTTCTGGCCATATTTCTAAGATGGTTAATAAAGTTATGTCAGTTTTGGGTTTTATAAAGAGGTGGTCGAACGAATTCGGTGACCCCTATATAACATAGAATCTCAATACATCTCAAGTACGTCCAATTTTGGAAAACGGATCATGTGTTTGGTGTCCACAGTATAGTGTTCATTAAGATAACATTGAATCGGTGCAAAAAAACTTTCGTTTATTTGCATTGCGCGGCATAAATTAGAATGCGGATGTGAGACTGCCCTCATAAGCTCGTCGATTTCTATTATTTAACCTTACCTGTTTATTGAATCGTAGAATAAAGCTCGGTATAGTTTTTATACCCTGTGCCAATTAAAAATGGGCAAAAAAGGGTATAATACATTTGTGTGAATGTATGTAACTGGAAGAATGAAGCATCTCCGACCCAATAAAGTATATATTTTCCTGATCAGTATCAATAGCCGACTTGATTGACACCTGTCCGCCTGTCTGTCCGGCCGTCCGACTGTCTGTCCGTCTGTATGAACGCGTGGATCTCAGCAACTATAAGAGCTAGAGGCTTCAAATTACCACACGCAGATCAAGTTTATTTTCCATATCTTACCCCCCGCTCACGCAAGTCGAAGAAATCTGTCACATGATAATCTGATGATTTGCGCTGTCGGCCGCAGGGGCGCTATACAATGTGTCACGTGGCGCTATACAGTGCAAAATACTGACTGCCACACTTACAACTATTCATTGTAACGCAAAATTAATTTTAAGATAACACAGCTTAAATTAACGCATGGTTGTTATGATAACACAGCTTAAATTAACAGTATAACAACGCTAAGAAATTTGATACAAGTTTCATTGTCATCGACCAACAAATAAAGGAGATATTAAGGAATTTATTTTAATGCCATTATATCATAATAATTGGCCAGTTGTTCAGCACTGTCATACAGCAGTTTAAGGGTTGTCCAGCATTGACAAACTGAACCAGTGGGAAAGGCTACAGTCGAAGTCGACTATGAGAGACCCTTTACTTATTCTTCTAAATGGAAATAAGAGTAACACTAATAGTTCCCCATAACGCTTTGTAACGTCAATATGCTCTTCTTCTTCCTTTGGTCCGACACTGAGTAATATGAAGTCTTGAATAACTTTCGAGTTTATTATTCGATCGCAATGAAATTTTCAGGATACATTAGTACCCCGATGTTGAGTTTTTTTTGAATAACTTCCGAGATTATTATCCGATTGCGATGAAATTTTTAGGATACGTTAGGACTCTGATACTCGTCCTGTTTGCCAAATTTCAGGACTCTAGCTTTAATATATTTATTTCGTTTTATGGGATTTCAAAAATTTTGTTGTCGATTTTTGGGGCCGGAAGGGGGCGTGGCAAAATTCTAAAATAAACTTGACCTTTGTGCAGCCCTTAGGAGTATTCTCACCAAATTTGGTGACCCTAGCTCTGAGATCTAGGCAGTCATACAGCAGCACAGACGGACAGACGGACATGGCTATATCGACTCGGCTGTTGATGCTGATCAAGAATATATATACTTTATGGGGTCTGCCGGACTTCCTTCGACCTGTTACGCACATATTTTTTTGACAAACTTAATAGACCCGTTTTACTTTTTTAAAGTAAAGGGTCTAATAATTAATATTATTTTATTAATTTATAATTGCGATTGCTTACACGTATCGTTGACAATCCTGCGTTTCTATCATAGTATTCAAATAATTCAATTTTTCTGCATTACCAAATTAAATTTCAAAAATAAATGGATTGGCGCGCTATAAAATAACAGCTGTGTATGAGAGAGAGAAACATGTGGTGTTGACTACATGTAGAACAAAAATTTAGTTTTTGGCAATTTCGGTTCTCAAAATACTTTTATTTAAAGAGCTGCACAGGGTATCCCATTGTCGCGCCTGCTCGACTGATCGACTTGCTATTTAAAACTTATTGCCGGTGACATTGACTCTGTGGAATTAATGTCACAGCTCAATTTTTCTGTTCCCTTTAGAGTATGTAAAAATTATACCCGTTTTAGACCCTTTACTTTAAACAAGCCGATCAGTCGAGCGGGCGCGACAGTAGGATACCCTGTGCAGGTCTTCAAAGAAAAGTATTTTCATTAAAATGGGATTTAAATATATCGCTTGAAGTCGATTTTGCTTGCATCGAGAGTAGGTAGCTTGCGATAGTCTGGCAACACTGTACTGCAGCTGCTGATTGCTTATGTTTAGCGCCACAGCGCCACGCGTCTTTTCGTTCATTATATCGTCGGCGCGGCGCAGCGACTGCGCTGCTACTGCGCTGCGACGCATCTGCTGCGCTGCATAAATTTGTTACTTGAATAACTTCTGAGTTCAATATCCGATCGTACTGAAATTTGTTGCACACATTGAGAGTAGGATACTTATTATGTGTGTCAAGTCTCTAGCTATAAAACTGCTCTTGTTATCAGCTTGGCATCAGCGTGGCATCGCGATGAAATGTTCAGGACACACTAAACCCAAGCTTTTTATCATGTGTGCCAAATCTCAAGTCTCTAGCTTAGACATTGCTTATGTTATGGTGATTTTTCTAATTTTAAAACCAACGGGACTCGATATCGAAATTTGAAGTCGCTAGCTCTTATAGTTGCTGAGATCCACGCGTTCATACAGACGGACAGACGGACGGACGGACGGACAGACAGATGGGCAGACGGACGGACAGGTGTAAATCGACTCGGCTATTGATACTGATCAAGAATATATATACTTTATAGGGTCGGAGATGCTTCCTTCTGCCTGTTACATACATTCACACAAATTCATTATAGCCTTTTTTGCCCATTTTTAATGGGCACAGGCTATAAAATTATTAATAAACTCGAAAGTTATGCAAAAAACATGCCGATCAGTCGAGCGGGCGCAACAGTAGGATACCCTGTGCAGGTCTTCAAGGAAAAGTATTTTCATTAAAATGGGATTTAAATATATCGCTTGAAGTCGATTTTGCTTGCATAGAGATTAGGTAGCTTGCGATAGTCTGACAACACTGAACTGCAGCTGCTGATTGCTTATGTTTAGCGCCACAGCGCCACGCGTCTTTCGGTTCATTATATCGTCGGCGCGGCGCAGCGACTGCGCTGCAACGCATCTGCTGCACTGCATAAATTTGTTTCTTGAATAATTTCTGAGTTCAATATCCGATCGTATTGAAATTTGTAGCACACATTGAGAGTAGGATACTTACCATGTGTGCCAAATCTCAAGTCTCTAGCTATAAAACTGCTCTTGTTATCAGCATTATCGAGTTATGGGCGAAGGGGGCGTGGCATCGCGATGAAATTTTCAGGACTCATTAAGCCCAAGCTTTTTATCATGTGTGCCAAATCTAAAGTCTCTAGCTTTAACATTGCTTATTGTATGGTGATTTTTCTAATTTTAAAAACAACGGGTCTTGATATCGAAATTTGAAAATAAACTTGATCTGCGTATGGGATTCAGGAACATACATTCCAAATTTGAAGTCGCTAGCTCTTATAGTTGCTGAGATCCACGCGTTCATACAGACGGACGGACGGACGGACGGACGGACGGACAGACGGACAGACAGACGGACAGGTGTCAATCGACTCGGCTATTGATGCTGATTAAGGATATATATACTTTATATGGTCGGAGATGCTTCCTTCTGCCTGTTACATACATTCACACAAATTCATTATAGCCTTTTTTGCCCATTTTTAATGGGCACAGGCTATAAAAAGTAAAACGGGTCTATTAAGTTTGTCAAAACCAGTCGGAAAGGCTACAGTCGAAGTCGACTATGAGAGACCCTTTACTTACTCTTCTAAATGGAAATAAGAGTAACACTAATAGTTCCCCATAACGCTTTGTAACGTCAATATGCTCTTCTTCTTCCTTTGGTCCGACACTGAGTAATATTAAGTCTTGAATAACTTCCGAGTTTAGTCAGCGAGCTGCCATTTACCTGAGTCTTGTCTTGCTGTTTAGGGGCAGTATGTGGTGATAGCTTGCAAAGTTCTATCTTTTTACTGCCGCCGTGGCCCGTCATCGTTGACGGTGCAGTTAATATTAAGTTAATATTATTAATACTATAATTAAGCGGCATATTTTAAATCGGTTTGGGTTTCTGCACTACCAAAGTGTGCCGCAGTGGCGTCACTGCTGTGAATTGTACGTTACCTGTTGGCGAAAGCTCCTCATCGTCTGTAGAGAAATGTAAATCCGACCCTGGGTCGGTGGTAGGCAAATCTAGTGCAGTACGTACCACTTCGCTACGTTTCTTCAGGGGCTTGCTGCGCGGGCGATGCGTCCAGTTCTGAAACAATACTTTAATTAGAATTAACTAAATTATATATACCTGTATTTAATATATGTACATGTCGGAGAATAGATGAATAGCTTGAGTGTTGGCACTTTCATATAGTTTAGTGTTGAATAGAGCGTAATTAGTGTTGTTAAACAGATCGGACAATGTGGGATGACAGTTGATGCTGTCATCGAGTGTGGCTCTCTGGGAGTGTCAGATTTATTGGTTTGTCATATAGACAGAGGAAGAAGAGTGCAAGTCACTTAACCTGCGCATTGAAAAGGCACTAGACGGAAAGACGCACTGCACATTATCAAAATGGCTGAAAACGTAGCAAATGATTATGGAAATGAATCTACGACATCAGAAGTGGGATCCTATTCGCAGCCAATATCAGCGGATGAGCAGTTTCGTGCTTTATTGGAGCAGCAGCATCGCAACTTTCTTGAGTTGGCTAAATCCTTGCGCGCCACGACAAAAGAGTCTCAACAAAATGGCGTCAACAGGCTGCCAAAATTCAACGCAGATGTAGCCGGTGCCGATGCTACGCAGTGGTGCGCCACGGTTGATATTGTTTTAAGCGAGAAACCGTTACATGGCAGCGCTTTAGTTCTGGCACTAAGCGAATCATTGGAGGGCAGTGCGTCATTGTGGCTGTCGCAAATTTGTTTTCCCGGGATCACATGGGAACAATTTAAACACCTTTTTGTGCAGAGGCTCGAAAGCACGGAGACGTCGGCAGCTACCATGCTAAACTTAATCAACAGCCGCCCCAAAGACGGTGAATGCTTTGCCGTATACGCGAGCCGTAAAGTAACATCTCTGATGACAAAATGGCGTGGTATGGATTTGGAGGAGATTGTCGTATCAGTCGTTCTCGGACACATGGCTAACTTCGACCGACGGCTGCAAAGAGTAGCGTACACAACGAATGTTCAGAACCGGCGTGTTCTACAGTCGGAGCTACAAGTTTTTATGTTGGAAAAGCGCCGTCAGGAATTTCCAGATGAAGGACCTGGATCAAAGCGCACGAAGTCATCCACCATAAAGTGCCATAACTGCGGCAAGATGGGGCATAAGAAGTTTGAGTGCAGAGCAACGATGCAAGGTGGAGGATCTTTGCGTGATGGCGAACGTAAAGCGACTCAAGCGTTGCAGCAGCGAACGAAAACCAACATTCAGTGTTACCGCTGTCAAGAGATGGGACACATTGCTACACATTGTCCAAAGGGTGTCTCTGGGGTCGAAAAAAGATTTGAAAAGCGAGTGGAGTTGTGCGTCGTGGAAGACCCGAAATCGCAGATGATGCAGCGAGGCGAAAAATTTCAAATTACTTTTGATTCTGGAGCCGAATGTTCTTTAGTTAAGGAGAGTATGTCTAGCAAGTTAATGGGTAAGAGAGCAAACAATCTTATTACGATTAAGGGCATAGGAAACGCCAATATTTATAGTACTGTTCAGATCTTAAGTGAGTAGTACTTAATGATACTTGTCTTGAAATATTATTCCATGTTGTACCACGTGCGTTTAGGTGGTCAATAATAATTCAGGTGCATGAGTCAATTATGCATCTTGGGTGGCAGAAGACTCTTGATAAGGTGTACGAACATTATTGGTTCGATTGTATGGCAAAATATGTTAGAAAGTTCGTCGAGAATTGTATTACTTGTAGGGTTTCAAAATCATCATCAGGAAAAGTGCAGATGGAGCTTCATCCGATCCCGAAAGTCAGTATTCCATGGCACACGGTTCACATAGACATTTCAGGAAAATTAAGTGGCAAAAGTGACCGTAAAGAATATGTGATGGTTTTGATAGACGCTTTTTCCAAATTCGTTTATTTATATCATACTTTTACTCTAAGCTCCGAGGATTGTGTGAACGCAGTAAAATCGTCAATTTACCAATTCGGAGTACCCACTCGTTTAATTGCTGACCAAGGTGGAAGCTTCACCGGAACAAAATTTACTGAGTTTTGCTTTTCACAAAATATTAAGTTGCATTTGATTGCGACGGGAGCTAGTCGCGCCAACGGACAGGTAGAACGAATTATGACCACTCTTAAGAACTTATTTACTGCCGTTGAGACAAGCAATAGAACATGGCAAGATGCGTTAGGAGAAGTCCAATTAGCCATAAACTGCACCGTCAATCGGGTAGCAAAATCAAGTCCTTTAGAGCTATTGATAGGTAAGATTGCACGGCCTCTAGGTTTGCTTCCTATTAGCGAAGACGAGAATCAGGTAGACTTACAGGAAATTAGAGTAGAAGCTGAAAAAAATATGAAAAACGCAGCAGTGTATGAAAAGCAATGATTTGATCTAAGTAAGGCTAAAGTAATCAACTTTAAGGTTGGAGATCACGTATTACTAAAGAGTGAAGAAAGACATCAAATGAAACTAGACCCAAAGTTCCGAGGACCTTTTGTGGTGCTAAAGATATTGGAAGGCGATAGATATGTGCTAAAGTCCATGACGAGCAATAGAAAATATAAATACCCACATGAAAGTTTGCGAAGGCTGCCAGATGGACAGGTGCCAAGTGAGTTAGACATCAAAGAAACTGAGCTAGACCCGCCAGGTTGTAGTGTGTAAGAAGCAGTTGAAACAGACTGTAGTATGAGAAACAGTTGAAACAGACTGTAGATGGAGAAACAGTTGAAACAGACTGTAGTATGAGAAACAGTTGAAACAGACTGTAGATGGAGAAACAGTTGAAACAGACTGTAGTATGAGAAACAGTTGAAACAGACTGTAGTATGAGAAACAGTTGAAACAGACTGTAGATGGAGAAACAGTTGAAACAGACTGTAGATGGAGAAACAGTTGAAACAGACTGTAGTATGAGAAACAGTTGAAACAGACTGTAGATGGAGAAACAGTTGAAACAGACTGTAGATGGAGAAACAGTTGAAACAGACTGTAGTATGATAAACAGTTGAAACAGACTGTAGATAATGGCGGGAGAAGCAAAGTTGTCGAGGCTCATGAGGGTAACTGACCAGGCTGGAGAGAATGAATGTTGCTTTAGAACGATAAAGAGAATTAGAAATGAAAGGATATAAAGATTAACAAGATTGTTAAGATAAGTTGAAGTTAAGAAAACGATTGTTAGTAATAAGAATGTAATTTTAAAATATAACTGAATGTTAAATGAAACGACTTATGTAATAAAGACACCTATTGATTACTACACGAGGACGTGTGATTTATCAGAATGGCCGTGTCGGAGAATAGATGAATAGCTTGAGTGTTGGCACTTTCATATAGTTTAGTGTTGAATAGAGCGTAATTAGTGTTGTTAAACAGATCGGACAATGTGGGATGACAGTTGATGCTGTCATCGAGTGTGGCTCTCTGGGAGTGTCAGATTTATTGGTTTGTCATATAGACAGAGGAAGAAGAGTGCAAGTCACTTAACCTGCGCATTGAAAAGGCACTAGACGGAGAGACGCACTGCACATTATCAAAATGGCTGAAAACGTAGCAAATGATTATGGAAATGAATCTACGACATACACATTTCGAAATTTCCAAAGTAATATTACGTGAAAATGTATCCTGAAAATTTCATCGCGATCGGATAATAAAATTTGAAGTTATTCAAGACTTAATATTACTCAGTGTCGGACCAAAGGAAGAAGAAGAGCATATTGACGTTACAACGCGCTAAGTGGTACTATTAGCGTCTTTCTTATTTCCATTTTGAAGAATAAGTAAAGGGTCTCTCATAGTCGACTGTAGCCTTTCCGACTGGTTCTACTTCGTCTTTGTAGATCAAACTGTGCATTGCATGAACCTTTTAGAATTTTATGTTCAGACTATAATAGACTCCATCTTGAATGCTAACTCAATATTCCAAATTAATATTTTACTACTAACTCACTTAGCTCATAATTAGTTGAGTTTTCTGTTTTCTCCTTCCGTTTTCCTACTAATGTCCGTAACTCCATATATTTTTTTGTTTTCGCGTTCTATACTATATTTTGCATGCCCAAAATTGGACCACTTGAACGTGCATAATTTTTACGTCAACGCTCAGACATAAACCTGCGTTGGCCCCCCCTTACTGAAAAGCTGCCGACGGCCTTGATAAACCATACAATTAACAAATAAATAGAAAAATAAATTAAATTAAAAACAGTTAAAGAAACAGATATTGAAGTGATCAACATTGAAACCCCAATACCACAAATATATCCAGAATTATACGCTTGAGGACAAGCTTGAATCTAATGGATGGGGGAGTGAAATATCCGACATAAGAATAAATTAAAAATACAAATACTAAATATGTAAAAGATCTGTTGCAAAGCTTTACTTTGCCAAAGTAATAATACATAAAGAGCTTTATCAAAGACACTTCACTTTATCGAAGACCAAGGGCGTAGGCAGGGCTATGGGGGCCATTGCCCCCGTCCCCCCTACACATGTGACATTACATTATTAAGCTTTCAAAATCTGCATAAAATTGTTTTTAAATCTTGAATTTATTAAAAGAAACAATTATTAAGATTATTAATTTTTATAGCCTGTGCCCATTAAAAATGGGCAAAAAAGGCTATAATGAATTTGTGTGAATGTATGTAACAGGCAGAAGGAAGCATCTCCGACCCTATAAAGTATATATATTCTTAATCAGCATCAATAGCCGAGTCGATTGACACCTGTCCGTCTGTCTGTATGAACGCGTGGATCTCAGCAACTATAAGAGCTAGCGACTTCAAATTTGGAATGTATGTTCCTGAATACCATACGCAGATCAAGTTTATTTTCAAATTTCGATATCAAGTCCCGTTGTTTTTAAAATTAGAAAAATCACCATACAATAAGCAATGTTAAAGCTAGAGACTTTAGATTTGGCACACATGATAAAAAGCTTGGGCTTAATGAGTCCTGAAAATTGCATCGCGATGCCACGCCCCCTTCGCCCATAACTCGATAATGCTGATAACAAGAGCAGTTTTATAGCTAGAGACTTGAGATTTGGCACACATGGTAAGTATCCTACTCTCAATGTGTGCTACAAATTTCAATACGGTCGGATATTGAACTCAGAAATGATTCAAGAAACAAATTTATGCAGTGCAGCAGATGCGTTGCAGCGCAGTCGCTTCGCCGCGCCGACGATATAATGAACCGAAAGACGCGTGGCGCTGTGGCGCTAAACATAAGCAATCAGCAGCTGCAGTTCAGTGTTGTCAGACTATCGCAAGCTACCTACTCTCTATGCAAGCAAAATCGACTTCAAGCGATATATTTAAATCCCATTTTAATGAAAATACTTTTCTTTGAAGACCTGCACAGGGTATCCTACTGTCGCGCCCGCTCGACTGATCGGCTTGTTTGTTAATGACTGTATGTTGATTGCGTAGTGTTTAAAGTGATGGCACAGAGAGAAGAGGAGGTTTTAAACCTGTATTGCCGCCCCCCACTCTTACTGAAAAGCTGCCGACGCCCTTGTCGAAGACACTTCACTTTATCAAAGACACATACAAAGCTATCAAATGTAATTAACAGAAATCTAAGTAAACAAAACAGCTAGACAGAGCTTTGAAGCTTCGTGAACCAATATAACAAATCTGGCTATTAGTTTCTAATTGACTCTCGACTAATGTAATACAACTTATATTTAATAAAATATAATATATACACCCTGTTTATGTTTATTAACATGAGATAATTTGTTGAAATTTGACGCTACTGGTTGTTGAGAAGTTCCTACTGAATGCATAAAGATTGATTACACTGGTTTACACTTGTTTTGCAGAGTAAATGTAAGTATGATTTTCTTATGAACTTTGGCCCACTAAACACGAAAATGGCACTTCAAATTTTTTTCATGGAAGGGTTTTCAAATTATTAATTTTTTTTTCGAATTTTCGAAGTTGCTCCAACATTTTTGAATATATTTCCAATTTCAATTACCCGATTTGGCCAAGCAAGCACTCGAATTAAAGGTAAGTAAACCTTTAAACATATTAAAATCGCTAGCACCTGAACTACTGAGCGGATCTCAATACTGCATGAGAGAAAGTTGTAGAGGGTTTACTTACCTTTAATTCGCTTGCTTGGCCAAATCGGGTAATTGAAATTGGAAATATATTCAAAAATGTTGGGGCAACTTCGAAAATTCGAAAAAAATGAATTATTCGAAAACCCTTTCATGAAAAAAATTTGAAGTGCCATTTTCGTGTTTAGTGGGCCAAAGTCCATAGGAAAATCATACTTAGATTTACTTTGCAAAAAAATGTTATTCATTTGTAAACTAGTGTAATTGGTGATCAAAATTAACTGCTTAATGAGCTCAAGGAGAGCATAATTAGTATCTATGGCATTCAGCAGACAATCGGAAAAATTTTAGTATTGGGGTATAACAAAGAATGTAGAGTGATTCTTGATATTGATTGTTTTTAAAAGACTGATTTATTATCATGTATTACTACTGCGGATTACTAACTTAAATTACCTGCTGAATTCCTCCAATGTTTTCCTTTTTTGTGGCTCACCGCCTTCAGTTATTCAACAAAGTAAAAGCCAAATATTAACAATTGTAATTTTTATTGCAATTTTTAACAGAAATATGATGCGGCCAAAATGATTCAATAACCAGATAATTCATTTTTGAATATTTAATATAGTATGTACATTATACACAATGCCTTATCAGTTTTGCTAAGCAATCCGCTTACATTTTGCTTATCCAAAAATATTGTTGATTCTAGACCGCGAATTATTTGCTTAACTGATTTAAATTTGACTGCAATTTGGATCTAACACAAAATGTACATACAAATACACAGAGTCACTTGATAAGGAAGGTTTCTGCTTTTGGTGTAGAGGAATTGTGTTTCAGCTTATATACCGGTTGTTTTTACATCACCGCTGCGGCATTTACTAGTGTGCGAGATTTTCGTTTTCTTAACTTGGATTTCACCTTACGGACAAGACAAGCCGTATCCAGTGAAATACCCACTAAGGGTTTGTTTAATTGTACAGAGCTACTGCAGCGATACTCCAGCATATCGGCAGCGTCGTTGGTAGCTCCACTACTGTGACATTTTATGTGCAATCCACTGGAATGACGTAATTGCCTTGAAGCACAACCACTTCCTGCAGTGTTGGCCGCCGACTGTTGCACGGCTGTAATCACTATACCGCTGGTCTTAAACTTACTGGTTGCTCGCTTTCCGGCCGACGCATTAAGAATTTGTTCGCAAACGCTTTCTGACTTGCTTTTAAAAATCCAACGAGGCACCTGTTTAAGTAGTTTATTCTGTACTATTTCGTTATTACCTCCAATGTTGTTACGAGTTCGCGAAAATCGTGTAACGAACTGCGTCGTGTCCGCATTTTGTATTATACTGGACTTACGCCTGCCCTTTGTAGTAGACCCATACGCAAAAGCATGGACCACTTCACTGCATATAGTTAATTTAGAGCTAGTTTTGGGCTTACTGTTGCACATTACATGTGAATTCTGCAGCTTGGAGCTACCCTTTAGGAGCGTATGAATTGGTTGCAACTTTTTGTGTTCCTGCTGCCACAGTAGAAGCTTTTGTGAGCAAGCGCTAAAAATGATTTATTTACGTATTTAGGAAATTTTTAGAGAAATGGTAAACTTACTTAAATAAATCCGTCTGCTCCAATTTGCGAGGCCGACGCGGCGTACTCACATAAGTGGGCGGCAATGATGCAGAGGTCAGTGCGGTTCCTTCGACTGATATTAATGGTTCCCTATTGCCTGCAGCAAAAATATCCGTCATCTGTCCACTGTTTGCCGTACGAAGGGCATTCGCTGCAGCTGCCGAAGCCATTACTGCGCCAGCGTGAGCATGTGCTTTGGAATGATAGCCCCTGTACCAGACCAAAGGTCGGCTATCCTGCTTGTTATCGGCTCCCGTCCAAATTTTCTTAAATGACAGTTTCTGCTGTAAATCGTCAAAATTACTGGCATTTCCATTTCTTCGCTGTGCAAGTGGTATAAAGTTGATGGGTACAGTACTGTAGTAAATATGGATATAGGGATAACCGTCCATATATTTTTTAAGCACACATTATGAACTTACCGTCGTGGTGGTGCCCTGTGCATCTTTACGTTCGGTTTGGTATCGCTGGTGTGGAATTTCGGTTTGCCATTTCCGCTATATTGACTAAGATTATTCAAGGAGAAGGTGCGTCGAGCGCTTTTAGTCAGCGAGCTGCCATTTACCTGAGTCTTCTCTTGCTGTTCAGGGGCAGTATGTGGTGATAGCTTGCAAAGTTCTATCTTTTTACTGCCGCCGTGGCCCGTCATCTTTGACGGTGCAGTTAATATCAAGTTAATATTATTAATATTATAATTAAGCGGCATATTTTGAATCGGTTTGGGTTTCTGCACTACCATATCTCCAATTTCTTCAATATATCGTCGCTGCAGCTTGCTCTGAAGCAAAGTGTGCCGCAGTGGCGCCACTGCTGTGAATTGTACGTTACCTGTTGGCGAAAGCTCCTCATCGTCTGTAGAGAAATGTAAATCCGACCCTGGGTCGGTGGTAGGCAAATCTAGTGCAGTACGTACCACTTCGCTACGTTTCTTCAGGGGCTTGCTGCGCGGGCGATGCCGTCGGTTCTGAAACAATACTTTAATTAGAATTACCTAAATTATATATACCTGTATTTAATGTATGTACACATTTCGAAATTTCCAAAGTAATATTACGTGAAAATCGTACGAAAAAAAATAACAAAAATAACAACCAATTTTAAAAGGATTATTTGTTATCTGAGACGCAATTGAGTTGGACTTTATTTAGTAACAAAGATGAAAATAGTCAACCTTTACGATTAAGAGATATAAGAAAACGTTACAAAAATAAAATATTGTTTCTACATCGACATGTAAAATCACGAAACCCTGAATTGAGCGACCTTTTGTGGTATACGCCTTTTTAGTCTCAGTACCTAAAGGGTACAAGAAGCACTGTATGTAGCAGTGTATGTGATAGGCAGATCAGCATCAATAATTCTACCATCCCGCAAGCAAAAGAAATATGTATGTACAGATTATCTGCTAATCCCTACTGATTCTAAAAACACCTCTATCAAACAATTTAATCGAAAAACCAAAACTAGCTGAATTCTATACACGATATTCTGACTTAAAAATGGGAGAAGCTTCTTTCATGAGGATGATATCCTTTGGTGAAGTGGGATCCATGACGTTAATTGGCCCAGCCATTGGATTCTCGATGCATAATATTTCTGAAAATCCCTTAACAAAAATGCGCACAGGCGTACTAAGTATTATATTATAAGTATTATAAGCACCAGTTTGGGCTTTCAGTGCTCGATAACTCCTAAATAATAGTGCTGGAAGGTGTTATCTTACGCGTTCACGCTCTGCAGCACAATGTATAGCGCCACAACGACCGACAGCGCACATCAAATTATCACATGCGCGCTCGTTTCCGCAAATGGGATTTTTATATGCTCTCTCGCTCTGGCCAACAATTATGAAATAATGGATTTAAAATAAATTCATTAATACCTGATTTATTTATGGGTCGATCATGATGCAACTTGCAGCCAATTGCTCAGCGTGAGTTATACTTCAACTATCTGTTAAGTTATGGTGTGTCATCATAAAGTTTTAGGCTGTGATAGTTTTCTTCGATTTGCGTGGGCGAGTGGTGAGATATCGAAAATTAAAAATAAACTTGACCTGCGTATGGTACTCAGGAATCTACATTCCAAATTCTCTACCTCTTATAGTTGCTGAGATCCACGCGTTCATACAGACAGACGGATAGACCGACGGACAGGTGTCAATCGACTCGGCTATTGATACTGATCAAGAATAGATATACTTAATATGGTCGGAGATGCCTCCTTATGCCTGTTACATACATTTGCACAAATTCATTATACCCTTTTTTGCCCATTTTTAATTGGCACAGGTTATAAAAACTACACCGAGCATTATTCTACGATTCAATAAAGAGGGAAGGTTAAATAATAGAAGTCCACGAGCACATGAGGGCAGTCTCATATACGCACTCCAATTTAGGCCGCGCAATGCAAATAACGAAAGTTTTTTTGCGCCGATTCAATGCTATCTTAATGAACACTATACTGTGGACACCAAACACATGATCCGTTTTCCAAAATTGGACGTACTTGAGATGTATTGAGATTCAATGTTATGTAGGGGTCACCGAATTCGTTCGACCACCTCTTTATAAAACCCAAAACTGACATAACTTTATTAACCATCTTAGAAATATGGCCAGAAGATTTAATTTTATGATCTAGAAGAATACCTAGATCATTCACGGTAGTAATCCTGTCAAGAAAAAAATCATACAGTGAGTGTTCCGCCAAATAAGGGTTAGATCGGTAAAATGACATTACGCTTCATTTTGAACTGTTTAAATTTAATATATTCACATAGCACCATGACTGAAAAGTGTCAAAATCTTCCTGCAATTTAATATGGCATGGCCACTTCTTATATTTCAAACAAATTTTACGTCATCCGCATACATAAGTACTCGAGAATGTGTTAAAACTGTAATGATTAATGAACAATCTCAAAAAGACAGGACCGAGATGACTACCTTGGGAAACACAAAAAAAAAATGGTTAACTGAGTTAAAGGCTTTGCTGAAATCAGTATAGATGATATCATTTTTTAGACCCTTTACTTTTTAAAAAAAAGTAAAAATGGGTCTATAAAGTTTGTCAAAATGTGCGTAACAAGTCGAAGGAAGTCCGGCAGACCCCATAAAGTATATATATTCTTGATCAGTATCACCAGCTGTCCGTCTGTCTGTATGAGCGCCTAGATCTCAGAGACTATAGGAGCTAGAGTCACCAAATTTGGTATGGTGGTTCGTCTCTGGGATAAGCAGATCAAGTTTATCTTAAAATTTTGACACGCCCCCTTCCGCCTCCGTAAATCAAGAACAAAATTTTTTAAATCCCATGTCTGTCTGTCCGTCTGTCTGTATGAGCGCCTAGATCTCAGGGACTATAAGAGCTCGAGTCACCAAATTTGGTATGGTGGTTCATCTATGGTTTAAGCAGATCAAGCTTATCTTATAATTTTGACACGCCCCCTTTCGCCTCCGTAAATCGAGAACAACATTTTTGAAATCCCATAAAATGAAAAATATTAAAGCTAGAGTTTGGCACACAGGACGTGTATCAGGGTCCTAACGTATCCTGAAAATTTCATCGCGATTGGATAATAATCTCGGAAGTTATTCAAAAAAAACTTAAAATCCCATATAATGGTCAATTTTAAAACTGAAGCCTTAAATTTTGGC
>CATQJB020000022.1:0-14466 GCA_958299025.2 Drosophila histrio | reverse complement strand
GTACGTAGAAGGCAAGATCTACGTTAATGTACCTGTAACCGGAGCAGCCACAACAAAACGTCGACGGGAAGTACAGCACGTAGAAGACAAGATCTACGCTGAGGTACCTGCAACCGGAGCAACCGAACACCGAAAAGCCTGCAAGTAGCAGCACCGAAAAGCCTGCAGTAGCAGCACCGAAAAGCCTGCAAGTAGCAGCACCGAAAAAGCCTGCAAGTAGCAGCACTGAAAAGCCTGCAGAAGCAGCACCGAAAAGCCTGCAAGTAGCAGCACCGAAAAGCCTGCAGTAGCAGCACCGAAAAGCCTGCAAGTAGCAGCACCGAAAAAGTCTGCAAGTAGCAGCACCGAAAAGCCTGCAGAAGCAGCACCGAAAAGCCTGCAAGTAGCAGCACCGAAAAGCCTGCAGTAGCAGCACCGAAAAGCCTGCAAGTAGCAGCACCGAAAAAGCCTGCAAGTAGCAGCAAAAAAAGTAACATGAGTTTCTAATAAAAACTGTTAGAGATAATTGTCTGCACAGCGAGTTATAAAATAAGAACACACGATAAACGATGTGAACACGACGAACGTTTTATTAAGAGTAAATAAAGTAGGGAAGGAAACAATATGATTAGAGATGGCAATCTTCAAAACTTATAGATGAGTAACTAATAATTCAATATATCGATAGTTTAACTTGCATAAATTCAACACTTCTTCTCAAGTTAAATCTTAAAAATAATATTACATTTCTTTTAATTATACATTCCAAGATATTCTACAAATTTATTGTGTTTGTCTTTTGGCAAGTTCTTTGTAAATATATCAGCTACGTTTTCATTTGATGGTACATATTTGATTGATATTATATTTTTTGCCACGACTTCTCTAATATGATGGTGCTTAATGTCAATATGTTTGGTTCTCTTATGATGAACCGGATTTGCTGCTATCTGTTGTGCACTTAAATTGTCACCATTCATTATAATTGGGCTTGTTGAAGAATGACAGCAAATCTCCTCCAGAAGTCTACGTAGATAGGTCGCCTCCTTTGCTGCTGTAGACAGGGCGACATATTCAGCCTCTGTACTGCTAAGTGCAACCAATCCCTGTTTTCTAGATTCCCATGAAAATGCTGCGCCTCCGTAATAAAAACCATACCCAGTATACGATTTTCTATCCAGGCTGTCGTTTGCCCAGTCCGCATCGACAAATCCATACATAGGCTCTTCAGTTTTACGGTAATGTATCTTCAAATCAATAGTTTTGGATACGTAACGCAGGATATGCTTTACAGCGGACTCGTGCTCAACATGTGGATCATTGTTTCGCTGAGCAAGTTTACTAACTGAGTGGGCAATGTCAGGGCGTGTAGAAATAGCTAGGTACATCAATGATCCTATCAGCGATTGGTAATCAGTCACATTCACCTTGGCGCATTTGTTATCGTTGCAGCTATTTTGAAATCCAGGATCTAACGGCGTTGATACTGATCGACATGTATTCATCTTATACTTTTCTAACAAACATTTTATGTACTGCTTCTGACATATGGATATTTGACCAACTTCTCCTTGACGCTGTATTTCTATACCTAGGAAATTATTTAATTCGGAGCTACTACTTATGTCAAAAGATTTTTTCAGTTGTGCTGTTATATGTGCAATATCTTTTTTCCTTGAACAGCCTATTATGAGGTCATCAACATATACAGCTATCAAATTATATGAATTCTCATCTATCTTTTTATATAAGCATGGCTCATTTTCAGTTGCTT
Organism: Drosophila histrio; assembly: GCA_958299025.2. Classification (NCBI taxonomy): domain Eukaryota; kingdom Metazoa; phylum Arthropoda; class Insecta; order Diptera; family Drosophilidae; genus Drosophila; species Drosophila histrio. The sequence goes on along the minus strand of CATQJB020000022.1, from coordinate 12,713 downwards.
TGAATCCAAGATTCTGTAATACCTCATCTAGTGTATTATTCCAAGCTCTACCAGATTGCTTAAGCCCATAAAGAGCTTTTTGTAGTTTTAAAACACGTTGGGGATAATTTTTGCTGACAAAGTGATCTGGTTGCCTCATGTATACATTTTCATCTAATTTACTATTCAAGTAGGCATTCGAAACATCTAACTGATGAAGATACAATTCTTTTTCAGCAGCAACAGCTAATAAAAGTCTAATGTTTTCGTATCTTATAACTGGCGAGAAAGTCTGTAGGTAGTTAATACCATACTGCTGATTACAGCCCTTTGCGACTAATCTTGACTTAAACTTGTGTATGTTGCCTTGGTTGTCTCGTTTAACTCGAAACACCCACATTGAACCAATTGCTTTCTCTCCAGGAAGGTCAACCAAAGACCAAGTTTTGTTTGCAATTAGGGCATCGTATTCTAGTTTCATTGACTTCTCCCACTCAAACGAGTGTTTGCCGTTCAATGCTTGTTTGACAGTATTTGGAGTTTCGATGTCATAATAGGCGACCATATTGTGAAGCTCGTTGTATTGTTTTTTCGGTCTACCTCGTTGACCAGTGCGAATAATTCTAGGTCTTCCAGGCCCACGACGACCAATAATCCCTCCATCAGATTCGTTTGATGTTGCAGTCTCGTCAAAGCTCTGGAACCGGTAATTTTCTTCCTCATCTGATTCAGGTGTATCTGCCTCCCGCGACGCCTCGTGTCGGCGACTAGCATCCTCTTGTTGAGACAAATGCTGTGGTGCTTCTTCTTGAGAAAAATCCTGTGCTGCTTCTTCTTCTTGAAACAAATCCTGTGCTGCTTCTTCTTCTTGAGACCAATCCTGTGTTGCTTTTTCTTTACTCGACATCACATTTTGATTATGATCGTCTATAAAGAATGAAACAAAATCGTTAGTATTTGGAGAGCTACATACATTTTTGGATATCTCTGCTTCAACAAATTTAACATCTCGTCGCTCAATGACTTGCTTTGCCTCTCTATCATAAATTCTGTATGCCTTTGCAGTTAGGGAATATCCAACGAAAAAATACTTCTTTCCCTTTGCGCGAAATTTGTGGTGATGCATTTTGTCCAGCGCGTAGACAGGGGACCCAAATATCCGCAGATGTTTGACACAGGGCTTACGTCCACTCCAGGCTTCAAACGGAGTAGTGCCATTTAGCGCTTGTGAAGGAGACCTGTTTCTCAAGTATGCAGCAGTCGCAATAGCCTCCGCCCACAAAGATTCCTCGACACTTGAATGTACCATCATTGATCGTGCCATTTCCACTAGGGTACGATTCGCTCTTTCTGCCACTCCGTTTTGTTGTGGCGTATATGGTACTGTCAGTTGTCTTTTTATACCATGATCCTTGAGAAAAATATCAAACCGATTGTTTACGTATTCTTTGCCATTGTCACTTCGAATGGCTTTTATCTTCTTTCCTGTTTGGCACTCAACTAAATTTTTGAAAATTTGAAACTTTTCAAACGCTTGATCCTTTGATTTCATAAAGTAGACAAAAACTCGTTTTGACATATCGTCTATAAATGTTATGAAATATTTGGCGCCACCGACTGAATTTACATTTATGGGACCGCAAACGTCTGTATGAATTAATTCTAATAACTGCGATGCACAACTCGATCTTTTAGCAAATGGCTTTGAGCATATCTTAGATATGTTACACGTATTGCAGTTTGTATTAGGTTAGGTTAGGTTAGGTTACTCGGACCGCTCAACATAATGTTGAGATCACCCGGTGGCCATTCGGCCCATTGTGATGCCCGTTGCCTGTAGGATTAGTAAAGGATTGTTGGAGGGTTGAAGGGAGTGGGAAGGGGAGTTTGGGTTATCCTGTTTCCGGAATCCCTAGTTGGTCCCGTTTGGCGGGATTCGCCTTTGGAACCACCCAGTGGAGTCCAGGAAGAGTACCAGATCCTCCAGTCGCAGTTTTGCAAGACTGCCCAGTTCCTCGAAAAAGGGTTCCCCGAGAAAACGGATTCTCCTTCTAAGAAGTGCAGGGCAGTCACACAGAAGGTGTTGGATGCTCTCCTCTTCCTCTTCATTCCCGCAGCTACGACAGAAGTCTTGTGATGGTACACCATACCTTAATGCCATTCGGCCAATGGGACAGTGACCCGTCAAGACTCCTATCAACACCCTTATCCTGTTCTTGCTAAAGTGTAGGAGTTCAGATGATCGCTTTGGGTTGCGGTCTGGCCAGAGTGCTTTGGATATGTTGCATCCCTGAGCCATTTTCCACTGCTCCTCTGCCGCAGTCCTCGCCGTTCTTGCTAGTTCGGAGAGAACGTGCTGAAGAGGTCTTTGTACATCAGTTACCGCACTACCTGCCGGTAGCGCTGATCCTTGCCTTGCACATTCGTCAGCCATCTCGTTTCCTAGTACACCGGAGTGCCCAGGTACCCAGACAAGTCTGATTGAATGGTGGCAGCGGTTCAGCGCTGTGACTGTGTTTCGAATGAGTTTGCTCTTGGTGGTGTTTGAGGACAGAGCCTTAAGGGCTGCCTGACTGTCGACGTAAATAGATATGTTCCTTGAAGGTTCCTCCAAGGTGGATATCAGTTTGGTCGACTGCCAGACAGCGTAGATCTCCGCCTGGAAAACACTGCACCAGTCCGGAAGACGGTATGAAAGGTTCGCAGCAGGGTGTGCGGAGTACACGCCTGCTCCAGTGCCTTCATCCGTTTTCGAACCGTCCGTGTAGATTGACAGCTCGTTCCCACATAGCGGGGTTTCTTGCTGCCAATCGGTCCGTGATGGGAACACAGTGTTGAACCTGTCTTCCCACTTGTTTTCAGGAACGCAATAGTCCTCCTTGTGTGGCCCAGCATAGCCTTCTATTGAGCTTAGAATGGCGCTGTGACCTACCGTACTTGGCTTAAGGAGGTTCAGAGCTCTAAGCCTGACCGCACTCCTGGCTGCCGCGTACTTCAGGAAGATGTCTATTGGTTCCAGGTCTAATATGACGTCTAGTGCTGCTTGGGGAGTGGAACGTATACATCCCGTTACACCCAAGCAAGCTAGTCTTTGCACTTTTTGGAGATTATTTAGGTGAGATTTGGTGCATGCCGTTTCCCACCATACCAATGCTCCATAAGTAAGTATGGGTCTGACAACAGCCGTATAAAACCAGTGGATAATATTCGGTCGTAGCCCCCATCTTTTCCCAAAAGTCTTCTTACACACAAAGAAGGCTTGCAGTGCCTTTTTCATCCTCTCCTCCGAGTTTCTCTTCCAAGAGAGTTTCGAGTCGAGAATTACTCCTAGGTACTTTGCCTCCTTTGCCAGTCTAAGCTGTATCCCTCCTAGTGTAGGAAGTCTAAAGCTCGGTATCTTGTACTTTCTTGTAAACAGAACCAGCTCGGTCTTTTGTGGGTTTGCCCCAAGACCATTTTGCTCTGCCCACCTTAGAGTAAAGCCGAGTGAATTTTCCATCAGTTCACTGATTGTTGGCAAGAACTTGCCAGTCACCAGTAAAGTCAGGTCATCAGCGTAGGCCGTTACTCTGCATCCTCTATTTTTCAGTTTTAGAAGAAGGTCGTTGAGAACGAGATTCCACAATAGAGGAGATATGACTCCTCCTTGAGGTGTCCCCCTCGTGGCCAACTTTCTAATTTTTGAAGTGCAAAGTTGGGAGTTGATCACTCTGCAGCTGAGCATATTGCTGAGCCACTGATTGATCATCGGGTGTGAGCCAATTTTGGCAAGTGCTGCCGTTATCGACTCGATCCTGACATTGTTGAAGGCTCCTTCTATATCGAGGAATGCCATCAGCGCAAACTCCTTTCTATGCAATGTGTTTTCAATATTACTGACTACCTCATGTAGTGCTGTCTCAACGGATCTACCTTTGAGATAGGCATGTTGAGAGCTGCTAAATACACTTGGAGTCAGCTTCGTTCTTAGATATAGATCCAGAAGTCGTTCTAGCGTTTTTAATAAAAACGATGATAGACTAATTGGTCTATAGTCCTTCGCTGAGCAGTGGTTTATCTTTCCTGCTTTGGGAATGAATGCCACTCTCACTTCTCTCCAGATACGTGGGATGTATCCTGTAGAGAGGCATCCTCTGAAGATTCTCAATAACCATGGCAAGAGGTCATGACACGCAGCTTGCAACATGGCCGGTCTAACGCCATCCGGTCCTGCAGATTTGTAGGGTTGAAATGACTTGATAGCCCAGATTATCTTCTCTTCATTGATAATTTCCTCTATAATGGCTCCACTTTCCACGTACACCCCCTCCTCAGGCTCTTCACTGATAGTGGAGGCGGTGATCCCGCCCCCGTCATCCGCTTCCAAGCAACCCGGGAAGTGGGTGTTCATGAGAAGTTCCAAAGACTCATGACTGTCTCTCGCGAAATTGCCGTCCAGGTCACATAGGAGACCTGGTTTAGCAGGGTCCTTAGCCAGTAGCCTTCGAAGTCTGGACGCTTCCGTGGTACTGCTAAGATTCTCGCAGAAAGCAGCCCATGAGTCTCTTTTAGCCTTCCTACAGAGTCTTTTAAAGGTCTTGAAACTCAGGTGATAGGTGTCCCAGTCATCCTGACAATTTCTCGCCTTAGCCTTGTTGTATAGCCTCCTTGCCTCCTTCCTGACTTGACCTAGCTCCTGTGTCCACCACGCGTTGCGATTGGACTTTGGAGGTCGGCTAATGGGGCAGGATACAAGAAAGGCTTTACAGAGCGCCTCGGTTATGGTCCGGGTCGATTTCTCCAGAGTGCCAGGGTGTCTCATATGTCCCACTGGGTGTGACGGTAGAGACTCCCTGACATACTTAACAAACTTACCCCAGTCCGTTCGCCTCGGGTTTCTGAATGGCGTTTTTTCCGCACGAGGCCACTTAATCTCAAACACTATTCTATAGTGATCAGAGAAAGAGCACTCCGTGGATACGTGCCAGTTATCTATTGTCAGGGAGTCGTTGTTAGTCGCTAGGGTTAAGTCGATAACCTCTGCACGGTTCTTATTGCGGAACGTGGGGTGGTTGCCCCTGTTACAAACAATAAGATTTGTGAACAGAGCGAATTCGAACAACGACTCCCCTCTCTTGTTGATGCCTGTACTTCCCCACGCCGTGTGGTGAGCGTTAGCATCACAGCCCAGTATCACATCAATGCCCTCCTTCTGCGCGTGCTGAACAAGGGCCCTGATGTTTCCCGATGGCGGGTCCTGTTCCTCGTATGGTAAATATGCGGATGCCAGGTATAGGTTGCGCCCGTTCCTCCTTTCGCATAGTACCACCGTGAGGTCTTCGCTGCTGTAACAAGGGGAGAAAAGAACATTTAGTCCAGCTCTTACCACGATACAGGTTCTAGACTTACCCACGGTCCTTGGGACAAGGAGATGGTATCCGCGAGAACCCAATCCACAGACCCTCTCACTCACGATCCAGGGTTCCTGGATGAGAGCCACGTCTACCCTCTCCCTGTCCATGAACCGTAGTAGGTCAACCGAGGGAACCCCAGAATGGTGCAGATTGATCTGCACCACCCTAAGATTTTCCTGCTGACCTAGCATCCTTTCCGTCTGGTCCAGGGATGTACGCTCTGATGCATCCTAGACCCAGCTTCAACTGGCCTTGCTTCTTCAGGATTTGGCTCCTGGACTCTGCACCAATGCTGATCCAGAGATCCTTGCCGTTTCCCTTGTCGCGGGCCAGTCCTCTCTTGATCGTCCAGTCCCCGGTGACGCAGTCCTCGTTCTGGCGCTTGATCATGTTAAGGATGGTTCGATCCTCCATTATCGGAGGTGGGATCCAAACCTTAATGATCGTTCGCTCAGGGACGAGATCCGTGGGAACGACGTCAATCTTCGCACCAGGCCAAAGTTCACCAAAGCTTTGGATTGTGTCTTTGAGAAACCGCAAGGATTCCTCGTTGGCACAAGCCACTGCTTTAGCGCCCTTATACCACTTGATGCCATCGAACTCGGCCAGGAACGGATTCTCTGGTCGGAACATGGCATCATGTAGGGCCTGGTTAATGGACTTCTCTAAGGTGAGCCAATTACCGGCAGTGAGTTTCCCTTCCGGGTCGCTTCTGTCGATAATGGCCACCTGAAGCTCTGGCTTCGAGCTTAAGCTGGCCAGAATTCCTTCTGGACACATCCGCTTGCTCTCTGAAGCTTTTGCCGAGTCGTCCGACCTCTGCCGCTTAGTGACAGAGGTTTTGCTGCTATTTTTGCCTTCCGTTCTCCCCTTTTTGGGGGGTGTGGTCGGCGCAGCTTTGGAGGGGTCTTTCCGGGAGTTGGACTTCCCTGTAGGCGATGCTGCTGGCTTCGAGTTGGAAGGTATCACCTCCCTTTTCGAAACAGCCTCAGTCACCTGCTGAGAAGTCTTCTTCACCGGTTCCGCTGACTGCACTACTGTACTGTGCGAGAGGTTTTGAGTGTTACCAGACTCGGTAAGCTTCTCGTACCGTCTCACGTTGTACTCGTGCTTTTTCTTCAGCTTCCTCTCCTTCGCGTTCAGCGACTCTGGATTGCGGCCTTCAAGTCCCCTAAGGAACTTGAGTGAGGCCTTGTACCCTGAGCGCTGTTTGCGTTGGAGGTCCTCCATTTCGACGTTGCTTTCCGGCGCGACCGTGTCAGCTTTAGTCACCTCATCGTGCCTCCTGTTCTGTGGCTCGTCCTCCAACGGCATACGAGCAAGCGCAAGCGCTAGCTCGTGGTCCGTTATGGTCGGGCCTGTGAACAGGAATTCCGATTTGGTGGCCACTGGCTCCAGATCGACGCCTTCCTGCCGTCGAAGCAGACTTTCGCCCGCTGCAGAGTGACCGCTGGCGACACGCAGAGAGGATTTCTCCTCACCGTGCCCGCCGGTGGTAGCAGTCACGACTTCCACCGACGTTTGGGCTGACATCCCAGCCCGAGTTGCATCCTTATCTTCCATCCAGGGGGGGGGTTGGTTAATTTTATTCTTGGGAACCACCCCATAGCGTTTTAGGCCTAACCGCCAGGCACCTCTGAACCATGGTAGCGTTCAGTACACTCAATCGATTAGTTTCCTAACCGACTGAGAGTTCCTGACCGCCGCCTCAGCTAGACTCCACAATACCTCGGTCGAGCAAGTGACTATGCATAACCCGATCGATCGGGATAGTGCAGAGTCCATTGCCCAGCCGGCACCCTCGTGGAGGGTTCAGTTAGAGGATTTTTGCCAGCCTGTGAAAACAAAATCGTTAGTATTTGGAGAGCTACATACATTTTTGGATATCTCTGCTTCAACAAATTTAACATCTCGTCGCTCAATGACTTGCTTTGCCTCTCTATCATAAATTCTGTATGCCTTTGCAGTTAGGGAATATCCAACGAAAAAATACTTCTTTCCCTTTGCGCGAAATTTGTGGTGATGCATTTTGTCCAGCGCGTAGACAGGGGACCCAAATATCCGCAGATGTTTGACACAGGGCTTACGTCCACTCCAGGCTTCAAACGGAGTAGTGCCATTTAGCGCTTGTGAAGGAGACCTGTTTCTCAAGTATGCAGCAGTCGCAATAGCCTCCGCCCACAAAGATTCCTCGACACTTGAATGTACCATCATTGATCGTGCCATTTCCACTAGGGTACGATTCGCTCTTTCTGCCACTCCGTTTTGTTGTGGCGTATATGGTACTGTCAGTTGTCTTTTTATACCATGATCCTTGAGAAAAATATCAAACCGATTGTTTACGTATTCTTTGCCATTGTCACTTCGAATGGCTTTTATCTTCTTTCCTGTTTGGCACTCAACTAAATTTTTGAAAATTTGAAACTTTTCAAACGCTTGATCCTTTGATTTCATAAAGTAGACAAAAACTCGTTTTGACATATCGTCTATAAATGTTATGAAATATTTGGCGCCACCGACTGAATTTACATTTATGGGACCGCAAACGTCTGTATGAATTAATTCTAATAACTGCGATGCACAACTCGATCTTTTAGCAAATGGCTTTGAGCATATCTTAGATATGTTACACGTATTGCAGTTTGTATTAACCGAGACATTTTTTAAATTAATTCCGTTCACAAGCTGATTACATATTAAATCATTCAAACTGCGAAAATTGAGATGACCATATCTGTTGTGCCACATAATTTCTTTCTCTTGCAAAGAAAATAATCTGTTTTTGATGAAGTTATTAAAAATAAATAAATTGTCTTTTAACAAAGCCGTGATCATATTTAATTTGTTTTTTGATTTCACAATAGCACAATTTTCTTTAAATATAACCGTATGACCAAATTTCAGTGCTTTACTTACAGAAAAGAAATTTAATTTAAGATCTGGCACATATAAAACGTCTTGTAATAATATTTCGCACTCATTGGTTTTTATTTTAACTTTTCCTCTTCCAGGGCTTACAATTTGTTTGTCAGCAGCTAACAAAATAGTATCGTTTTTCTCGGTGTAAGACACAAATAAATCTTTCTGGCAACACATGTGCGAAGTGGCACCACTGTCAATACACCAAATGTCTTTTGCTATTTTTTCTTTATGTATTGCCGAATATACCGCGTACGAAACTTGCTGCTCTTCGTTCTTCTTTTCTTTCTCTTCGTAATTATCTTTTCGCTTTGATTTGCACTGCACTGATCGGTGTCCGCGCTTGCCACAGTTGAAACAATTTCCGGTAAATTTGTTGCTCTTCCTTTCGCTTTTATCTTCCTGCTGCTTGCCGTTCTTTTCGTACTTGTCGCTTTGTTTCTTTTTAGTGCCTGCGTAGAATGCTTGCTGCTTGTCCGCTTTTTCACTATTTTCTTCCATTCTACTCGATTCTGCTAGCAGTTTGACCTTGAGCAATTCTAACGATGGCAGCGAATCTCGCGTTTCCATTGCAACTACGAAATGTTCATACTCAGCACTTAAACTGGACAATAGAATTATAACTTTTAATTCGTCACTTAAGTCAATGCTAACCTCAGCTAGCTTATTAACGATTTCCATAAATTCATTAATGTATTGCGCCATAGTACCGTTTGCTTCATGCTTCATGTTCAATAGTTTTTTGTATAGCGACACTTTTTGAATTGGCCCGCTCGGCACATGAACTTCGCGTAACGAATCCCAAGCTTCTTTAGCTGTTTTACACTGTTTGACATAGCTGAGCTGAGATGTATTCACATATAAAATTATGCATGCCAGTGCTTTTTCATCAGTTAAAACTGATCTTGCATTTGCAGAATCGTTTTCCTCTTTTCCGCATACAATGTTCCAAAGTTCTTGGTGGATCAGTACACTCCGCATCTGTATACTCCACACATCGTAATTTTGCTCGTTGAGCTTTTCGATTTGGAAATGATGACTCATTTTTTATAACTTATATTCCGTTAGACTGGGCCCATAACCAATGTTAGAGATAATTGTCTGCACAGCGAGTTATAAAATAAGAACACACGATAAACGATGTGAACACGACGAACGTTTTATTAAGAGTAAATAAAGTAGGGAAGGAAACAATATGATTAGAGATGGCAATCTTCAAAACTTATAGATGAGTAACTAATAATTCAATATATCGATAGTTTAACTTGCATAAATTCAACAAAAACAGTGCAGCGAGGGCTGTACGAGAAAATCTCGCGCGAAATTGCATACGAAGTGGATCCACGAGACTACTGCGGCGCAGGATAGAAATAAAGACAACAAAAAGAGCCAGGAAAAGGGTACAATTAATTGAAATAACTGAAGAAGAAAAATTAATAAATAAAGAAAATTCGTTAAAGAAAAATAATTAGTTATAAACACATATCTTATTCAACATGGTATACACACGAGATCAATTTAATGCTATCGGGATAAGTCAATCTGCGATATACGCGCAATTGAAAAGTTGGGATGAGGAAATAATGCAGGACGAGCATGCAGACTTAGATTGGGCAGTTAAAGTCCAGGAACAATGGGAATTGTTCAAGAGCCAGCATCAAATATTAATACAAAATGAATCCCTTTGTGGAGGCGAGTATTTCGCAAAGGGAGCATTCGAAAAGACGCAAGCCTTAAAAAATAAAATTATGATGGAGATCAACAAGAAGACGATAAAGAAAACATTGAACGAGACAATGCGACAACAAATGGAAGAAAATGAGATTCGATCAGACGAATTTAGCCGAGCGACAAGAGCACTACAAATGACGATTAACCGTGCTGGACAAAACTACAAACAACATCAAAACGATTTAAATGAAATCAGAGAAGACTTCGATAGACTCACGGAGATCTTTAAGGAAATGAAAGAGCATGGCCAAGCAACGCCATCAGTTAGGAACCGCTACGAAGAGCTAAACGAAGCAAAAAGGGAAAAAATAAGATGGCTAACTGAAAATAAGCCATCAGAGCAAAGTATTAAACTAAAACCAATAGAAATACCACCATTTTTTGGAGACATTACATCATGGTCCAATTTCGCAGACATGTTTAAAGAAATGATAGACACAAATATCAATCTGGATTCCAAAGAAAAACTAATACGATTAAAAGAATTAGTAAAAGGAGAAGCAGCTCAATTGATAAGGCACCTATACATCAGCAGCGAAAACTATGAAGAAGCCTTAAATATATTGAAAAGCAGATACGAAAATAAAAGACTGTTATTTACGAACCACTGGAACCGCATTTTGGACTTGCCAAGCATGAACAGTGATTCAGATAAAAGTATACAAAACATGCTGGATACAACGCATAAAAGTTTACATGCAATAAGAGGAATGGGAATCCCAGTTAAGGATGCTGAGCCATTTATTGCCAGCATTCTTATTAGAAAATTTGATAGAGAAGGTCTGCAGCAGTATGAACATGCCTCTAGCAAGACGAAGGAGATGCAAACCCTAGAAGATGTTATACAATTCCTGGAAAGGCACCTGCAAACAATAAAGGCTGTAAAACCAAGGAAATACAAGGAAAACCCAAGAGTCATGAGCACAGAATTCGACAATGCATGCGAATATTGTAAATTCGCAGGCCACGATATACTGGACTGTAGAAGATTTGCCAAATTAGATCCAGCAGAAAGATGGGAATTTGTCCGAGCAGAACATCTATGTTTCCAATGCTTAAGCCATAAATTCTCAAGTTACAAACAGTGTCAAGAGACATGTGGAAAATGCAACGAAAAGCATCATGAATTACTACATCAAGAAACGGAAATTAAAACAACAATGACGACCAGAACAGCACAAAATACATTACTAGCAACAGCTCAAGTTGAAGTTCAGTCGATCACAGGAGAATGGATCATCTGTCGCGCACTATTAGATCAAGGATCACAGATTACAGTAATTTCTGAGGAAGCAGCGAAAACATTAGGATTACTAAGACAAAAAAAGCGAACAGAAATCTATGGGCTTGGAGAAAATTTAGTTGGAGTATCTAAAGCCGTCGTAAAATTAAGAATTCGACCAAGATTCCCAAGTGACGACAAATTTGAAACCAGCGCAGTGATACTAACGAAAGTAGTAAATCCTCAACCTCAACAATCATTTCACTACATTCAAGCGGTTTGGGCGAATGAAATTCTGGCGGATCCCACGTTCAATAAGCGGAGTCGAATTGACATTCTTATTGGAGGCGACTTTTTACCAGCAATTCTAACGAAAGGGTTGAAACAAGAGGAGACGATAATAGGACAATGCACAAAACTTGGATGGATCTTATCTGGAAGAGTGACAATGCCCGAAGTCAATCAAATACAAACAAAAACGACTACTAACTACGAAAAGAACATGGAACTCTCCAAAGACATAACACAAATTGAGAAAAATGACAGATTTACAGTTAAAATACCACTTACTGAAGATAAGGAGTTGAGAGAATCACAAAACGATAGTTTTATAAACTCAGAGAAAAAATTGCTAAAAGATAATAATCTTAAAATTCAGAAAACTCAATGTACAAACGAATATGAAGATAACAATCACATAGAAGAAAAAAGACTCATAGCTAGAACAGAAAAGTGTCAACACATATATTCTGATAATGGTACAAACCTTGTAGGAGCAGAAAGGAAATTGAACTCCGAACTCAAGCAAACAATTATACAGAATAGAATAAACCCAAATCTGGATAAGGAAAAAGTAGAATGGCAGTTTATTCCGCCGGCAAGTCCCCACTATGGGGAAATCTGGGAAGCTGGAACAATTGGAGACAGCAAAGAAATAAGTAAGCTGCTTGCACAAATTGATGGCATATTGTATTCACGCCTATGGTATCCTGTGGCTCAAACACACATTCTAATTGGACACCCGACTTTAGCAGTAGCCGAAAACGAAGTGGATAGTAAAGTTTCATTAACAGATCGTTGGAAATTAATATCAAAAATGAAATTACACTCTTGGAATAAATGGAAAGATAAATATTAAGTAACACCACTAGATAGAAATGCAAATAAATAATACTGAAGAAATTGAGAATATAAAGAAATTAATAGAAAAACAAAAGAATGAAAACTTGAAGCTAAGAAACATCGATTTTCACCATGTAACCGGGCACACTTCATTGACATTGATAATTGTAGGAATAGTAGCCATAAGTAAAATGTATGTAATAAGAAAATGTAAAACAGATAAACAAAAGATTATATAGAGTTCGGATCACAACCAGCAACTACATAATTTATGGCCCCCCGCAAAATGTTCATAAATGAACATATTTCTGAAGCATCCCTCGGTCTGCGCGGCCAAACGTGTGAAC
>CATQJB020000021.1:7500-16578 GCA_958299025.2 Drosophila histrio | reverse complement strand
GCCCGTCATCTTATTAGTGACGTATTATAATGATGTGCATACATTTATTGTATGTATATGATATATATATATATAATCTAAATACAATTTACTTGTATATTAGTTATAATAATAATTGTAATGCAAGTATTATAATTATTATGGTTCCCAAATGCCCGTCATCTTATTAGTGACGTATTATAATGATGTGCATACATTTATTGTATGTATATGATATATATATATATATATAATCTAAATACAATTTACTTGTATATTAGTAATAATAATAATTGTAATGCAAGTATTATAATTATTATGGTTCCCAAATGCCCGTCATCTTATTAGTGACGTATTATAATGATGTGCATACATTTATTGTATGTATATGATATATATATATATAATCTAAATACAATTTACTTGTATATTAGTTATAATAATTATTGTAATGTATGTATTATAATTATTATGCTTCCCAAATGACCGTCATCTTCTTATAAGTGAAGTATATGGAACAGTTTATTATGAAATGGAAAAATTATTATGTACATAGACATAGTCATCAAATTATATGATAATAAACTTATGCATTTATAATAAAGTCAGAGCAACTTGATAATATCAAATATAATTATGTTTTACAGCGTATTATTAATTTAGTGCATGAAAATTGAAAAACAGATCCAATTTTATAAAAGGCGTGTCAAAAAGGCAATAATAGAGTGGAGTGGTGTCGTGCAAGACATGTCATATGAAAATAAAGTTAACATTATTATATCATATGAAAAAAAGTTAACGATATTATATCACATGACTGTGGAGTGTTGTCTTGCCGGCATAGGTTAATTTTATATTATGGGGCAAAAATAATGAAGTTTAACAGTGTATTATTAATTTAGTGCACGCATATCGTATGGTTGGGAGGTAGCCCTTAAAAAACCGACGAATTTTTAGAAACTGTGTCAAAAAACCTATATAGTGGAGTGGTGTCGCGCAAGACAAGTCATATGAAAAAAAGTTAACATTATTATATCATATGAAAAAAAGTTAACGATATGATATCATATGACTGTGGAGTGTTGTCTTGCCGGCATAGGTTAATTATATATTATGGGACAAAAATAATGAAGTTTAACAGTGTATTATTAATTTAGTGCACGCATATCGTATGGTTGGGAGGTAGCCCTTAAAAAACCGACGAATTTTTAGAAACCGTGTCAAAAAACCTTTATAGTGGAGTGGTGTCGCGCAAGACAAGTCATATGAAAAAAAGTTAACATTATTATATCATATGAAAAAAAGTTAACGATATGATATCATATGACTGTGGAGTGTTGTCTTGCCGGCATAGGTTAATTATATATTATGGGACAAAAATAATGAAGTTTAACAGTGTATTATTAATTTAGTGCACGCATATCGTATGGTTGGGAGGTAGCCCTTAAATAAAACCGACGAATTTTTAGAAACCGTGTCAAAAAACCTATATAGTGGAGTGGTGTCGCGCAAGACAAGTCATATGAAAAAAAGTTAACATTATTATATCATATGAAAAAAAGTTAACGATATGATATCATATGACTGTGGAGTGTTGTCTTGCCGGCATAGGTTAATTATATATTATGGGACAAAAATAATGAAGTTTAACAGTGTATTATTAATTTAGTGCACGCATATCGTATGGTTGGGAGGTAGCCCTTAAAAAACCGACGAATTTTTAGAAACCGTGTCAAAAAACCTATATAGTGGAGTGGTGTCGCGCAAGACAAGTCATATGAAAAAAAGTTAACATTATTATATTGTAAGGAAGTTTTCTAAGGCTGAGGTATGACTCAGTCTAGCCAGGGTCACTTACAGAGAATTTGTAAGTTGCCGGGACCTACTGGTAGGAAAGGTAGTGGCCGACTCGGGTTTTGAAATCGATGGCCACTAGGCGTGGACCATAGAAATGTAGGTTATGTACAGCGAGGGTATCAACCGTTCGCTGGCGTAACGGAACAGATCGACACGTGGGGGGGGATATTACGTAAGACCCACCATGCACCGGCTCGGCTCCGCACGAAGCAAGGGTGTCGACCATTCGCTGCCGTGACGGAGTAAAATGGCACGTGGAGGGTATTACGTGAGACTCCCTTCTGCACCGGCTCAGCTTCGCACTCAGTAAGGGTATCAACCGTTCGCCGTGGTAGCGTAGCAAAGCGACACGCTAGGGCACACTTGTACCGGGCTCGGTTCCGTACACAGCAAGGGTGTCGACCGTTTGCTGGTGTAGCGGAGCAAGCGACACGTGGGGAAGGAACAAGTAGGGCACACTTCGCACCGCGCTCGGTTCCGCACACAGAAAGGGTATCAACCGTTCGCTGTGGTGGCGGAGCAAAGCGACACACGGGCTCGGCTTGGTTCTGTCACAAAGCAAGGGTGTAAACCATTCACTATTGTAACGGAGCCAAGCGACACGCGGGCACAAAGGGATACGAAATTTACACTGACTCTGGTAGTTAGGGTATTTCTAGAACTCAAAATAGGACCACGGAAAGACGTATGCTATGCAAAAGTACAATCGTTTATTCTTTAATCATATTTGTATGCCCTGCCTATACCGCACTCTGTTGCTTCGCACCTTCACTCGCTCACCTTGCTGTTCTCGGGGTCTGGTGTGGGTGTTGTTGAATTTCCAAATCGTTGTCCAAGTCGTAGTCTGTGTTCCAAAATCCTTGTCCGCCACGTGTGCTCTTCTTCGATGCGTTTTCTGTCTCCTCGTGTGTTCACCTTCCGCGTTGAAAATCGTCGTACTTGTCACTGCTAATGATCCTCGGAGACTGACACGCGACAAAATTAATTGTGCGTGCTCAGCCTATTTCGCCATTCTGCCCTGCCTCTGTCGCTGCCCGCAAGAGCAAAAGCAGCGCGTGCCTTGTAGCGTAGGTCAGGCTTATTGCCTGCGTAATTGTAGCGGCAGCGACGCCGGCAGCGGCCGCCCTTTGCGATCGCCCATAGCTGCTGTTCTGCTGCTGTCCGCAGCCAGCGTCGGCGTCGTTCGTTTTGTGTCTTTGCCTCTCTCTTGTAGGTACTGCGTCGCAAGCTCGCTCAATTGCAGCTTCTGACCGATTTGGCGACTGCGGCCCAGCATGTGAGTGTGTGTGTGTGTGTCGCTGCCGTGCCCGTCGTTGACAGCCTCGCGGCTGTTGGCATGGCGACATAGGACCGTTTTGGTGGTGGGTTTTGTTTCTTACGCTCTCGCGTGAGATTTACCGCTACCTTTCGGACCGCTATCAGTGATGCTGGCTGTGGACAGTGATGCCGCCTCCTGACAGTGATGCCGGCTGTTGCCAGTGGTGTCGTCGCTAGCGGTTTTATCGTTGGCTCGTGTTGGTTGTGACGCTCATTTACGAGTCGTCACACTCTCCTCTTTCTTCCCGGCGAAGCGAAATGGTCACCTATATCGGCCGCTATATGGACATCTGGAGACCGGTTTGACCTCGGCGGTTGGTCCTTGTCGTCTTCACGATGATGTTGCTGTGACCGGCGACCACGATCTACGTTATGCTAAAAAACATGAGGGCTTAATGTTACGAGCTAGTACTTATCCTACCTAGAGTGCGGTTCAAGAATGCCTAATATTATGTTACCCTGTGACGGGCTGTGAAAAATCTAGTACGAGGTGTTTAGACACACGCTGTCGTTGGTCCGTAGACCCTGGTCTGCTTCGTCGGTCCCCTCCGCTTGATTGTCGGGAAACGTCTTCAGCTCGGCCAGCCCTGCTAGCCGTCGCTCCTTCCTCTGGGTGTGCTGAATCCTCACGATGTTCGGTGACGTGAACTTGATCACCCTGTATGGCCCACCGTAATATGGCGCGAGCTTGGCTGTGAATCCGTCGACCACATTGGACAAGTGGGGCTGACGCAACAGCACCAGGTCTCCTAAGGCGGGTTTCCATCTCTGTCGTAGCAAGTTGTAGTGCCTTCCTTGGGTGGCAGGCGTACGTTGCATATTATCCTCTGCCACTTCGCAGATGTCCCGAAGATGTCGGACTTTGTCGTCGGGTTGACGGGGCTCCGACTCAGGACTAGGGGTCACTACGTGATATAACATACCGTGTAGGCGTGGTCCTCTTTCGCAATCGGCGGAGTTCTGAAGCGTGGTGTACGGTGTGGTGTGTTGGAGTGCCATTCCGGGCCGTGTGCACAAAGCCTTGTATTTCTGGCAAGTCTCGCAGTTACGCACGTACCTTGCGACGTCCCGAAACAGTCCTGGCCAGTAGTAGTCTTGCGTGACTTGGTTGATCGTCTTCCGGATGCCTCGATGTCTCACATTCGGCTGGTCGTGGGTCTCGGTGAGAATTCGCATTCGATGTTCTTTTGGTACGCACAGTTTCCAAGGCGGGTAGTCTTTGTCATCAGGCCTCCCCTTTGCTCTCCTGTACAGCTGGTCGCTTACTCGCATGTACTCCGGGTACTTTCCTGGCTCGTCCCGCACTTGTCGTAGCATTCGCACAATCCAAGCTTGCTCCGGGTCGAGATCGCTTGGTGCCGGCTGTAACGCGCTCGGTGCGGTGACCGTTCCCAGTAGTCCCTCGTCGGCTGCGTTGTCATCTAGGCCTGTGTTGTCGTTCTTTCGTAGCCTCGGAGTCGTAATTGTCTTCGTAGTTGTGTCTCCAGAACCAAGGGCAATGCCTCTGGGCTGATGAAACGGGTTGTTCCTTATGGTGGATGCATAAGTTCTCGGCAACCCGCGGTTCCGTCCTGCACCCGTGCGCGGCAAGTTCGACCGTGAGCCAAGATCCGGTGACGATGTTCTTAGGGTGCGAACGACGGGGCTATAGACCTGAGTAGGCCTCAACTGGAGTTGAGCTTGGCCAAAGCCGATCCTTGCTTCCATCCCGCAGAGAAAGTCCATCCCTAGGATGACGTCATCTAGAACGGTGGGTAAAATTAGTAATTGCATGCTTACACAGCGTTGCCCCAGTCGTATGCATGCAACGATAGCTTGGGTCACTTCTCTCCGGGATCCGTCGGCAAGCCTTATCCTGGTGAGCACGGTGCGTTGGTTATGTGTGGTGGCCAATTCTCGCGCAATAGCTTCGCTCACAAAGCTGCGAGTGGCACCGGTGTCGATCGTAGCTGCCAAGGCCTTGCCCTCCATGGTAATCCGAGCTACAATTCGACCTCTTTCGTATTGAAAGGCCGATCCTACTGCTGGGGGTTGTTCTGCGCTGTCTCCGCTCGATTCCCTGGCGAACGGAAGCGCGACTCGTTTCCCGATGCCGTGGCTCTACAGCAATCCACCGTGCGAGTCCCGCGTCGACCACAATCCCAGCAGAAGAGGATGCGCGGGTTCCGGCATTCGCGGCTGAAGTGACCCAACTGCCCACAGTTGCGACACGCTCTGTGAATGTCGATGCTTCCGACTGCCTCCTGGGTTCTGGGGTTGTTTACATCGACGGATCCGATACCCATTAGGTCCGATGTCGCACCTGACGACGGGTGGTAGCCATCCCTGCCAACGATGGGTTGTGGCGACGGCTTGTTTCTCGAACATGATTTGTTTCGCTCCTTGGTATCCTCGTAGATCGTGATGAGCCTGGTCAACTGTGCCAGCGTCGTGAAATCGTGGCGCCGTGTGAACAACTGGTACTCGGGGAGTAAGTTGTCGTAAATCCGGCTCAGTTCCTGATCCCCGTTGTACGCCGCTCGGCGCATCATCACACGTAAGCTGAGCAGGTATGTGGTGAACGGTTCTCCGATCCGTTGAGTCCTAGCCCGGATCTCATCCTCCAGCCGTTGGAAATATCTGGGAGGTAAGAAGAATTCCAAGAATTCCTTCTTAAACTCTTCCCAGGTGGCTCCCTGCAGGTTGCTGACTCGGAACCAGTCCGCAGCTGGCCCGGTTAATAATCCCGCGATGGCTGGCATCAGCTGCTGTTGCATGTCCAGACGGTAGACGGCGATCATGTCTTCCAGGTGCTCGATGAACCGGAGTGGGTCCGCAGATCCACCATCGAAGAACACGCCCCACTTCCGCAACCGATCCGCGAGACCGAGCTGTAGGAAGCGCTCGTTCTCGGGATGGGTATCACGGAGTCGAGGGTTCCTTGACTCGCCAGCGTGGAGTGGTCCGGTGGGAATCCGCAGACTCGTACCCTCGACGAGCTGCTTCCCGGTCACCGCACCAGTCGATCCTCCCGGCAGGCTCAGTGCATCCAGGGACGCCGTTGGCAAAGCGTCGCCCGGAGCAGGGGATGCACCTCGAGAGCGAGACTTGCTATCCGGCGTAGGAGCTGACCCCAGTTGGACCTCCAGCTCAACTAGACGCTGGATGCTCACCTTCGATAAATTAGGTTGGCTCGCGAAAGCGGCCAACCGGCTTCGCATCTCCTCCACGGTGCCTTCCGTATCCTGTCCGAACTCCTGTAGAATCGCCTGCAATTCATGCTTGCGGCGGTAGGAGATCCATTGCACACCCATGCTTCTTGCGTAAAATCCCTCGTAGTTATCTGTGCGTTGTTTTATCCTTGTGTGGTATTATCCTTGTAGCGTTGTGTTATCCTTGCGTTGATCCTTGTGTTGTATTACCCTGGTGACGTTGTTCCTTGTAGCGTTGATTGATAACGTTGAGTTGTTGCTCCCGGTGGTACTAGTCGAAGACTGCCATCAATATCGGCTTGCTGCTGCTTATAACGGCTGCCTTCGTCGATGCGTCGGCGGCGGCACGACTGCGCTCTCTCTCGTGCTCACGAGTGCCCGGCACCAAAGCGTCAGCGTACGGCTAGTGCAGTTATGCTTGCTTTTGACTCGACTGTACCCTGAACATGCTTATGCGTTGCTGCAGCTGTAACTGTACCACTGCTTCCGTGTCTGGCTCTCAAACTCTCGCTGCCAATGCTGCTCTGCTATATTTTTTTTTTCCTCTGCTCTCGAAATGCTTGTTTCCTGCTCTCGCACTAATTCTTGCTCTCGGAGTTGGTTTTTCTTTCGACGATGTTCTGCTCTCGTATTTCTGTATTCCTAACCTAAATTTCTGTTGGTGGGGCACTAATGGGGCTTTAAGCCATGGAAGATGGAATCCTTTCAATTTACCTAAATAGCTACCAGAGTCCCTGCTCGGGCGCCATCTGTAAGGAAGTTTTCTAAGGCTGAGGTATGACTCAGTCTAGCCAGGGTCACTTACAGAGAATTTGTAAGTTGCCGGGACCTACTGGTAGGAAAGGTAGTGGCCGACTCGGGTTTTGAAATCGATGGCCACTAGGCGTGGACCATAGAAATGTAGGTTATGTACAGCGAGGGTATCAACCGTTCGCTGGCGTAACGGAACAGATCGACACGTGGGGGGGGATATTACGTAAGACCCACCATGCACCGGCTCGGCTCCGCACGAAGCAAGGGTGACGACCATTCGCTGCCGTGACGGAGTAAAATGGCACGTGGAGGGTATTACGTGAGACTCCCTTCTGCACCGGCTCAGCTTCGCACTCAGTAAGGGTATCAACCGTTCGCCGTGGTAGCGTAGCAAAGCGACACGCTAGGGCACACTTGTACCGGGCTCGGTTCCGTACACAGCAAGGGTGTCGACCGTTTGCTGGTGTAGCGGAGCAAGCGACACGTGGGGAAGGAACAAGTAGGGCACACTTCGCACCGCGCTCGGTTCCGCACACAGAAAGGGTATCAACCGTTCGCTGTGGTGGCGGAGCAAAGCGACACACGGGCTCGGCTTGGTTCTGTCACAAAGCAAGGGTGTAAACCATTCACTATTGTAACGGAGCCAAGCGACACGCGGGCACAAAGGGATACGAAATTTACACTGACTCTGGTAGTTAGGGTATTTCTAGAACACAAAATAGGACCACGGAAAGACGTATGCTATGCAAAAGTACAATCGTTTATTCTTTAATCATATTTGTATGCCCTGCCTATACCGCACTCTGTTGCTTCGCACCTTCACTCGCTCACCTTGCTGTTCTCGGGGTCTGGTGTGGGTGTTGTTGAATTTCCAAATCGTTGTCCAAGTCGTAGTCTGTGTTCCAAAATCCTTGTCCGCCACGTGTGCTCTTCTTCGATGCGTTTTCTGTCTCCTCGTGTGTTCACCTTCCGCGTTGAAAATCGTCGTACTTGTCACTGCTAATGATCCTCGGAGACTGACACGCGACAAAATTAATTGTGCGTGCTCAGCCTATTTCGCCATTCTGCCCTGCCTCTGTCGCTGCCCGCAAGAGCAAAAGCAGCGCGTGCCTTGTAGCGTAGGTCAGGCTTATTGCCTGCGTAATTGTAGCGGCAGCGACGCCGGCAGCGGCCGCCCTTTGCGATCGCCCATAGCTGCTGTTCTGCTGCTGTCCGCAGCCAGCGTCGGCGTCGTTCGTTTTGTGTCTTTGCCTCTCTCTTGTAGGTACTGCGTCGCAAGCTCGCTCAATTGCAGCTTCTGACCGATTTGGCGACTGCGGCCCAGCATGTGAGTGTGTGTGTGTGTGTCGCTGCCGTGCCCGTCGTTGACAGCCTCGCGGCTGTTGGCATGGCGACATAGGACCGTTTTGGTGGTGGGTTTTGTTTCTTACGCTCTCGCGTGAGATTTACCGCTACCTTTCGGACCGCTATCAGTGATGCTGGCTGTGGACAGTGATGCCGCCTCCTGACAGTGATGCCGGCTGTTGCCAGTGGTGTCGTCGCTAGCGGTTTTATCGTTGGCTCGTGTTGGTTGTGACGCTCATTTACGAGTCGTCACAATATCATATGAAAAAAAGTTAACGATATGATATCATATGACTGTGGAGTGTTGTCTTGCCGGCATAGGTTAATTATATATTATGGGACAAAAATAATGAAGTTTAACAGTGTATTATTAATTTAGTGCACGCATATCGTATGGTTGGGAGGTAGCCCTTAAAAAACCGACGAATTTTTAGAAACCGTGTCAAAAAACCTATATAGTGGAGTGGTGTCGC
Source organism: Drosophila histrio (assembly GCA_958299025.2). Classification (NCBI taxonomy): domain Eukaryota; kingdom Metazoa; phylum Arthropoda; class Insecta; order Diptera; family Drosophilidae; genus Drosophila; species Drosophila histrio. Next base: position 7,664 of record CATQJB020000021.1, on the reverse strand, counting down.
GCAAGACAAGTCATATGAAAAAAAGTTAACATTATTATATCATATAAAAAAAAGTTAACGATATTATATCACATGACTGTGGAGTGTTGTCTTGCCGGCATAGGTTAATTTTATACTATGGGGCAAAAATAATGAAGTTTAACAGTGTATTATTAATTTAGTGC
>CATQJB020000021.1:0-2500 GCA_958299025.2 Drosophila histrio | reverse complement strand
TGAGAAATTAACGATTTAAGTCCTTCTTAAATGAGGCCATTTACCCATAGAGGGTGCCAGGCCCGTATAACGTTAATGATTATTAGATGGTGTTTCCAAAGAGTCGTGTTGCTTGATAGTGCAGCACTAAGTGGGTGGTAAACTCCATCTAAAACTAAATATAACCATGAGACCGATAGTAAACAAGTACCGTGAGGGAAAGTTGAAAAGAACTCTGAATAGAGAGTTAAATAGTACGTGAAACTGCTTAGAGGTTAAGCCCGATGAACCTGAATATCCGTTATGGAAAATTCATCATTAGAATTGTAATATTTAAGCAATATTATAATAATAGTGTGCATTTTTTCCATATAAGGACATTGTAATCTATTAGTATCAACTAATTTATCAAAAAATTTTGGATAATTGCTTATTTAAATTAGAATGCTTGCATTTTAACATAAAATAAATGTCATAAATTTGATAAAGTGCTGATAGATTTATATGAGTACAGTGCGTTAATTCTTCGGAATTATATAATGGCATGATTATCATTGATAATTGTGTTTATTATATGCACTTGTATGATTAACAATGCGAAAGATTCAGGATACCTTCGGGACCCGTCTTGAAACACGGACCAAGGAGTCTAACATATGTGCAAGTTATTGGGATAAAAACCTAATAGCGTAATTAACTTGACTATTAATGGGATTAGTTTTTTAACTATTTATAGTTAATTAACACAATCCCGGGGCGTTCTATATAGTTATGTATGATAATATTTATATTGTTTATACCTCTAACTGGAACGTACCTTGAGCATATATGCTGTGACCCGAAAGATGGTGAACTATACTTGATCAGGTTGAAGTCAGGGGAAACCCTGATGGAAGACCGAAACAGTTCTGACGTGCAAATCGATTGTCAGAATTGAGTATAGGGGCGAAAGACCAATCGAACCATCTAGTAGCTGGTTCCTTCCGAAGTTTCCCTCAGGATAGCTGGTGCATTTAACTGTTATATAAAATAATCTTATCTGGTAAAGCGAATGATTAGAGGCCTTAGGGTCGAAACGATCTTAACCTATTCTCAAACTTTAAATGGGTAAGAACCTTAACTTTCTTGATATGAAGTTTAAGGTTATGATATAATGTGCCCAGTGGGCCACTTTTGGTAAGCAGAACTGGCGCTGTGGGATGAACCAAACGTAATGTTACGGTGCCCAAATTAACAACTCATTCAGAAACCATGAAAGGCGTTGGTTGCTTAAAACAGCAGGACGGTGATCATGGAAGTCGAAATCCGCTAAGGAGTGTGTAACAACTCACCTGCCGAAGCAACTAGCCCTTAAAATGGATGGCGCTTAAGTTGTATACCTATACATTACCGCTAAAGTAGATGATTTATATTACTTGTAATATAAATTTTGAAACTTTAGTGAGTAGGAAGGTACAATGGTGTGCATAGAAGTGTTTGGCGTAAGCCTGCATGGAGCCGTCATTGGTACAGATCTTGGTGGTAGTAGCAAATAATCGAATGAGACCTTGGAGGACTGAAGTGGAGAAGGGTTTCGTGTGAACAGTGGTTGATCACGAGTTAGTCGGTCCTAAGTTCAAGGCGAAAGCCGAAAATTTTCAAGTAAAAATTTGTCATAATTATATATTGTACCTATCTTAATACACTTGAATAATTTTGAACGAAAGGGAATACGGTTCCAATTCCGTAACCTGTTGAGTATCCGTTTGTTATTAAATATGGGCCTCGTGCTCATCCTGGCAACAGGAACGACCATAAAGAAGCCGTCGAGAGGTATCGGAAGAGTTTTCTTTTTTGTTTTATAGCCGTACTACCATGGAAGTCTTTCGCAGAGAGATATGGTAGATGGGCTAGAAGAGCATGACATATACTGTTGTGTCGATATTTTCTCCTCGGACCTTGAAAATTTATGGTGGGGACACGCAAACTTCTCAACAGGCCGTACCAATATCCGCAGCTGGTCTCCAAGGTGAAGAGTCTCTAGTCGATAGAATAATGTAGGTAAGGGAAGTCGGCAAATTAGATCCGTAACTTCGGGATAAGGATTGGCTCTGAAGATTGAGATAGTCGGGCTTGATTGGGAAACAATAAAACATGGTTTATGTGCTCGTTCTGGGTAAATAGAGTTTCTATCATTTATGGTAGTTTCTTGTTCCCCGGATAGTTTAGTTACGTAGCCAATTGTGGAACTTTCTTGCTAAAATTTTTAAGAATACTAATTGGGCAACCAATTAGTTCTTTTAATTATAACGATTATCAATTAACAATCAATTCAGAACTGGCACGGACTTGGGGAATCCGACTGTCTAATTAAAACAAAGCATTGTGATGGCCCTAGCGGGTGTTGACACAATGTGATTTCTGCCCAGTGCTCTGAATGTCAAAGTGAAGAAATTCAAGTAAGCGCGGGTCAACGGCGGGAGTAACTATGACTCTCTTAAGGTAGCCAAATGCCTCGTCATCTAATTAGTGACGCGCATGA
>CATQJB020000020.1:0-39046 GCA_958299025.2 Drosophila histrio | reverse complement strand
ACATATACATATACATATACATATACATATACATATACATATACATATACATATACATATACATATACATATTCATATACATATACACATACATACATATCCATATATGCTACTCTTTGCAAACAAAATGTTGTAAAATACATTTCCTATTATTATTCTTGTTTCAAAGTCGATCCCAGAGCATAAGCGATATATTTGATAAGTCGGAAAACAATTTTTCCTAGTTGCTTCTGGCTTGTGATTTTAATACAACAAAAATAAAATATTTCTTCCGCAAAAAACATTAATTTGCATAACATCCCTGGGCTCTTGTCAATTGTTCAATTGCTTGTGAATGCCAGTGGTTTTTTTTTTACATTTGTGAAGCGCTGAAGCTTTAAAAGCAAATTTAACAAACCGATCAGTCGATTGCGCACGACAGTAGGAAATCCTTTGCAGTTCTTCAAAGAAAAGTATTTACATTGGTATGGTATTCAGGAACCTGCATTCCAAATTTGAAGTCTCTAGCTCTAATAGTTGCTGAGATCCACGCGTTCATACAGACGGACAGACAGACGGAAAGACAGGCGGACAGACAGACGGACAGTTGTCATTCGACTCGGCTATTGATACTGATTAAGAATGTATGTATATACTTTATAGCAGGGGTGCCCAAACGCTGCTTATGGAAGAGAAAACACTAACACATCTAAAGCAAACCATTTTTTTCATTTTATTGTGTGCACTGAAAAAATTAGTATATACATTTTCATTAATTTTATAAAGGAACTAGAAATAATGATATGAAATATAAATGAAGTATACAGTATGATTTTAACCTTTTTATAAAAAACTCAAAAAATGATCAATATTAATATTTATTTTAGTTAACGATAATTTTAATAATGCCTCCAAATGATCGTTAGTTAATCGACTTTTGTGTTCAAGCAAATAGCATATTTTTGTAAAGTGCAGGCCTCAACAAAAAGCAACAACAAAATTACACCGAAATTCAGTCGCGCAACAACAAAGTAATGAAGTGTTGTTGCTTTGCTCATGAGCCCAGCCAGCGAAAAGAGATAAGGAAGGGAACACGCATTATTGTTTTTGTATTATGCATTGGCTTATGACTAGAGCCGTGCATGTATACGCGCATTGCTGCCTATGCCTAATAGCAATAACAATAACAAAATGAGCCAGATGAGCAATGGGCTGGACACCCCTGCTTTATAGGGTCGGAGATGCCTCCTTCTACCTATTACATACATTCAGACAAATTCATAATACCCTTTTTTGCCCATTTTTAATGGGCACATGTTATAAAAATGTCTCTCGCAAGATTGCTGGAAATTGAACATTTCAGCTCGTTGATTAGCTCAATCCATGCCGCTACTACTGCCACTGTGCCACTGCAAGATCCCCTCGCAATGTCAAGATTCTTCTCCATAAAATTAAAGAAATTGCATCCTGCTACGGTGTACGATGCATTCCCCTGTGTATCACGTATTATTAAAAAAATATGAGCAAAAATCATGAGCAATATAATTTTACTTACATTGTGGCAGCTTTTATCACTTTTTGTAAACAAACCTGCTCTCCTTCTTACTGTATAAATTCAAACATATCAGAAACACTTTATAGTTGCCACTTAGTGAAAAAAAGATGTGCTGCAGTAATTTTATTTAATCTACACTAAACTGTTCACTCCATAGAGATGCAACTATGTCAACCTAAATTTAAATATTGTTATGTTCATTAGACATAATAAAGCGCAATTACAATACCATTTTAAATACTCCGAATCATGTTCAATTGATTCCAAAACTAGGTGGCATCTCTCTTGCTCGGGACGGTTTTGCACGTCAACAACGAATTGAGAGATTTTCGAGAGACTTCCTATAGTTTCAAATAATTAATTAAATAATGTTTAATTTTGAAATGTGTTTACACAGATACGTGTATTTCGGAAATTTAATAACCTTTCCAAAACAGTAACACTTATGGTGCATAACAAGTTTTATATTACTGAAATTGAGCAAGGTATTAAAGAAAAGCCAGCTCTGTGTCACCTAAAATCAGATTGAGTTGATTGAGGTTGGCACCTCTGTATGAAATGAATCGTAAAAAATGTTGGTTTTGTTTACTGAGTTAACATTTATATTTATTTCTTATCGATAGTGATCTTTTGAAATTTGCTAAATCAATAATTGTGACCCGAACTGATCTTCAGCTTAAAATACTTGTTGTCGTCTGCATGTACGGTCTAATCAGTATGCGAACATATCGTAAAGAACCTATTGGTCCGGATACAAATGTTTTCCATAAAATTCCCTTAAAAAAACCAATCTCGTGTCCATACTTCAACTGGAAGGTTCCGAACAGGTTGCTGTGAAAAGGAGAAAAAGTATATATGTAGTTAAATATAACTAGCCGAACAGTCGGGACCCCGACCGTAATATACCCCGTGGATTTATAGGGACACACTCAAATTCACTCCTGATGTAATTCGTTTTTTCTTCAGCTTGTGGGCAAAGGGGTGTGGCATCGTGTTTACATTTTTTGGACACATCATCCCCATAATATTCATCATGTGTACCAAATCTAAAGTCTCTAGCTGTAAAACTGCTCTTGTTATGAGGTTTCCGATTTGTGGGCGAAGGGGGAGTGGCAGGTTGATAAAATTAAGTGATAAAATCGTGGGCCGATCGCAATGAGTGATATATCGTCCGAAAGATAGATATATTTCCAGATATAGACATTTGCATATCTTTGTCAAACTTTGCACGATTGCATGTGGCGCTTCGGTTGGGGCATAAAGCCCTATTTGGATGCAGATAGTTGAAAGAATTGAATTCGCGTTGAACGGTACTTCATTCACCCAAATCGGACTATCCATTCAGAATGAAACTTCTTGAGTGTATTATTTCCAAATATCTAAGAAACTTTTGTTCAATAACTTTTTTGAAAAACCGCTGGTAAGGCGGGAAAATGCTAGAATAGTAAAAAATTCAATTGACAACTGTGGTCAAACCATTTAACCTTTGCAAAATAGCCTAAATATAAGTTTAAACTAACTATGTAGGATTATTACATGATGTACAAATTACATGTTTAATTTTTTTATTAGATTTGCAAAAAACTAAGACGAAATATTTTTGATTATTTTGTCTTAGGCGTGGAGCGATTGCTCAAATTTCACGAATTAATGTTATTTTTTCGTAAAAAGTTATATTTAGGTACACAAATTTTGATCCTATTTGCGAAATATGAGGAATTTCAAATTATTTCTATATATTAGAATAGTTTATATATTAAAATGAATATTGTTCGTCATAAAATTTGATACAAGTAATTTTGTGGCGTGAATATGCTTTTGCCATAAGACTTTTACCTCGTGTAGATGTTTTATTTTGGTTAAACCAGAAGCTTATTCGAGCGGCGGAAAATTTATAACGGTTTATACATAAGTATCGAAGTTTTTTACTATTATTTCCTTTATGAAGAATAAGTTAAGGTACAATATGGCGGATAATTGTCTGTGCCTCCAATTACGCTGAACGTTTATTTGAAAAGTTGTCTTCATTGAGAAACGTGTTATGACCTGGGAAAACCTGAAATGCAGTTGGACAATCGGTCATGATCAATTTTTCCATTTTAATATTAATAGGTATTTTTATTATATAAGAATCTTCAATTAATAAATAAATAATAAATGTCTGTCTCTCCGTCCGTCTATCTGTATGAGAGTCTAGATTTTAGAGACTAAAGATCTAACAACACCTAATTTGGTCTGTTGGTCCGTTTAAGTAGAACCTTCCGCCCCCCGTAAATCGAAAACAAAATTTTTTAAATCCCATAATACAAGAAGTATTAAAGGTAGAGTCCTCAGTTTTGTCATACAGGATGAGCATCAGGATCCTAATATATTTTGATTTCATCGCGATCGTATAACAAACTCGGAAGTTAACCAACAAAATTTAAATCCAATAAATTGATGAATTTTAAAACTGTAGCTTTGAATTTCAGCACACATGACAAACATCGGGGTCCTAATGTATTCTCGCGATCGAATAATAAGCTCGGAAGTAATTCAAAACACAATATTACTCAGTGTCGAGCCAAAGAAAGAACATGAGCACATTGAAGTTACAACGCACTATAAAGTATTTTCCCATTTTAGGGAATTAATTAAAACATCACGAATTAAATAAGATATTTTGATCAATATTTTTGCATTGCTTACAACTCAATTCAACTCGTAGGTCCCCTAAAATTATATTTTTTGTAATATTACCCCTTAACATCCGTAGTAGCCTCTTCGTGGTTTTCCTTGGGTGTCGATTATGTATTATATATTAAACTATTTTATTAATCGGTTGCTAATTTGAGAGGTGAAAAATTTATTTATGTTTATATATAAGTATCTAAGTTTGTTACTATTATATTCTTTAAGAAGAATAAGTAGACGGTCTCTCATAGACGACCTCGACTGTAGCACTTCCGACTGTTTTTTTTTCATATATGTTATATGTATCCACAATAGGAGCCTCGAATAACCATCTAGTATGTATCTTATTTTATTTACCTCTGAAAACATTCACGTCCATACCACCAGGCCCCTGAATGAGTGCGTGCACAGTTTTGTCCATTGTCATCGTTGTCTTGATCAAATGTGCTGAATTTCTTACCGGCATGATAGCGTAATGAGTCGCCAGCGTCTCCCCTGAAGGCGCCAAGCACATACAGCAGATACTTCTCAGCCTCGCTGCCAATGCTAAACTGATCGTAGAGCGCAAACCGTTGCTCACCCGTCTTACTTCGCATTATAATTAACAGTTCGTGGTCACCGTTATTGGTCAGAAGATGTAATTTGTCCAAGCCGATAAAGAACTCGGAATTAAGTGCACCGAAACCGAATTTATATGTGTGCCAATCCCGATTGAAGTCTTCACTGCCATCGAATCGATAGGCGATCACCAGCCATCCACCATTGCGGATTCTTTGATCACAATTCACATAAAAGGGTTCCAAATCAGGTTTAATTCGGATCCTGACTTGTCCATGTTTCTGGCCCAGGCAACTACGTGGCGTAATATTTACATCTGTTCCTAAGGCCAGGACACTGGATTCCAAAGGTTGAGTTTTAAGGCTACAATTTTTTTTAAATAAAATATAAAATAAAATGCTGTATGAACTGTTATGTGCTATGTACTATTGTACAAAAACAAACTGTGCAGACACAATTCGATTTTAAACGCAGAGATTGTTCAAGAAAATCAAACATCAAAAGTAAATTTTGAAGAATATTAGCTTATATATAATTGAGTATTTATGAACGCTTTATTAATATTTTCAATTTTCCCCATTACAGCCTTTAAGCAAAGGTCTGTCGATTTGTGAAATGTGGATCTACAACCACTAACCTACTGGAGTTCACTTCGTTTGTGATTAAAGGGTTTTAAAAAAATATGCAAACTGACGTTATTTATACTGAATTTAGTAAAGCATTTAACTCTGTAAATCATTCACTATTACTTCATAAGCTTGATCTTCTCGGTTTTCTGAATAATAGCAGAGTCGATTGACACCTGGTCGTCTCTCTGTCCGTCCGTTCGTCTGTCCGTCTGTTCGTCCGTCAGTATAAGCGCGTGAATCTCAACAACTATGAGAGCTAGAGACTTAAAATGTGGAATGCAGGTTCCAGAAAACCATACGCAGAATAAGTTTATTTTAAATTTTCGATGTCTCAGCTCCTTCCCACGCAATTCGAAGAAAACTATCACAGATAGATAACGCAGCCTAACATAACAGATATTTGAAATATTAATAAAGGAGATATTAAGGAAATTGTTTTAAATCCATTTTTTGGCCAAAGCGAGAGAGCTTATGAAAATCACAGTTGCGCAAATGAGAACGCATATGATAACCTAATGATTTTCACTGTCCACGCAAATTGGAGAAAACTATCACCCCAAATTTTAAGATAACGCGGCCTAACATAACAGATTATTGAAGTATTAATAATCGAGATATTAAGGAAATGGTTTTAAATCAATTTTTTTGCAAAGCGAGAGATTATATGAAAATCCCAGCTGCGCAAATGAGAACGAATGTGATAATCTAATGATTTGCGTTGTCGGCGTTGTGGTGGCGCTATACATTATGTCATGTGGCGCTATACAGTGCAAAATACTTACGGACACACTCAGAACTAAACATTTTGTGAAAAGCTGAATGCTCCAGGCGAACGTAAAATTAGTATTAGCGATTGCTTACACGCATTTTTGTGAAGATTACACATGTAACACATGATGTAACAAAGTATAACAATTTGCTATAAGTTTAACGCGATTGACCCATTAATAAAGGATATATTAAGGAATTTGTTTTAAATCCATTATTTCATAGTTGTTGTCCAGAGCAAGAGTGCATATGAAAATGTTATTTGCGCATTTGTATTTGCCCTGTCGGCCGCTGTGGCGCTACACATAAACAATTTCGAAATCAACAGTCGCAGTCCAGTGTTGCCAGACTATCGAAAGCTACCTACTCTCGATGCAAGCAAAATCGACTTTAAGCGATATATTTAAATCCCATTATAAGGAACATACTTTTCTTTAAAGACCTGCACAGGGTTTCCTATTGTCGTGCGCGCTCGACTGATCGGCTTGTTATTCATAAGATACTTTTGGGCCAAATTGACTCAGCTAAACTATTCTATGGAATAAATTAAAACGTACCTCCCAGAATAACTCGCAACTTCATGCCTTCGTTTTAATAGCATTGCTGGGCATTGCATGAACCATTTCGTATCTTGTGTGCTGATTATAATAGACTGTACAGTATTGTCAGTTCTGAGTGTTCTATACCTAAATACTAACATATTTAACCAACTAATCTTACAAATTTTTTGGTTTGATTGGTTTTTATACCCTGTGGGGGTATATTAAGTTTGTTAAAAATATGTAACGGGCAGAAGGAAGCATGGCCGACCCCATAAAGTATATATATTCTTGATCAGCATCAATAGCCGAGTCGATATAGCCATGTCCGTCTGTCCGTCGGTCCGTCGGTCTGTCGGTCTGTCGGTCCGTCCGTATGAACGAAAGGATCTCAGAGATGGTAAGAGCTAGAAGCTTGAACTTGGTGTCCCAGCACTGGTAATTTTTGCAGGCAGATCAAGTTTATATTTTTTTTTGGATGCCACGCCCTCTTTGCCCACAAATTAAGTAAGAAAAAAGTATAAAACAAGCAGTTTTGTAGCTCTTAACCCTCATAACAAGAGCAAAATAACAGCTAAAGACTTCACATTTAGCACACATAATGAATATTTTGTGGTCAATATGTCCAGAAAATATTATCACGATGCCACGCCCCCCTCGCCTACAATTCAGAAAAGCTTATAACAAGAGCAATATTACAGTTAGAGACTTCAGACTTGGGACACATGATGAATATTTTGTGGTTGATGTGTCCAGAAAAATGTATCACGATGCCACGCCCCCTTCACCCACAAATTAAGTAAAACCTCATAAAGCAAGCAGTTTTGTCACTCAAAAACCTCATAACAAAAGCAGTTTTGTAGCTGGAGACTTGAGATTTGGCACACATGATGAATATTTTGTGGTTGATGTGTCCAGAAAAATGTATCACGATGCCACGCCCCCTTCACCCACAAATTAAGTAAAGCCTCATAAAGCAAGCAGTTTTGTCACTCAAAAACCTCATAACAAAAGCAGTTTTGTAGCTGGAGACTTGAGATTTGGCACACATGATGAATATTTTGTGGTTGATGTGTCCAGAAAAATGTATCACGATGCCACGCCCCCTTTGCCCACAAAAATTAAAAAACGAATTACTAGAGAATTTCATCTGGAGTGAATTTGAGCGGGTTCCTGTAAACCCACAGGGTATATTACGGTCGGGGTCCCGACTGTTCGGCTTGTTTTTTTTGGGTTTTCCCAAATCCTAGCAATGAATGTTGGACCAAGTTTCTCTTTTTATATCCCCAGAATATATTCCTATTAATCAACTTAAAATATTTTTAATATTGTTTTATTTAAACTTAAATTGATAACAAGCCGAACAGTCGGCTGGATATAGCTAACGTTCCTTTGTAGCTCTCACCTCTAACGTACTTAATCTACCATTCGTAGCGAGCAAGAGTACTTTGATATAGGAAAGGAGACTCATCGAGAGAATCTATTTCTCAGATCGTAAGTACATTCAATCCAAGCGCGATTTTAATCACACATAAAAACCTAGAGTCTACAAAAACTCTAGAATTCGAACTAAGCAAGGTTTCGAAGGATAATTACTTCCAAACTTGCAATTCCAGACATTGTTGAATCTGCGAAAGATATAGAGATCCGTAGAAACCCAATTCAAAGATCTACTAGATGCGTTTTATGCATCATGCCCACTCACAAGAACTAAATGAACAAGCCGATCAGTCGAGCGGGCTCGACAGTAGTATACCATGTTCAGGTCTTTAAATAAAAGTATTTTGAGAGCCAGAATTGCCACAAACTAAATTTTTGTTCCGCATGTAGTCTGACAACATCACATGTTTCTCTCTCTCACACACAGCTGTTATTTTATTGCGCGCCAAACAAATTATTTTTGAAATTTAAGGAAATGTTTATATATATATATGGGTTTGGTAATAAAGAAATATTTAATTTTTGTAATAATATGATAAAAAAAAGTAGAATTGTCAACCTTATTGGTGAACAATCGCCAATATAAATTAATATAATAGTAATTATTCAGTTTGTCAGTGCTGAACAACTCTTAAACTTTTGTAGGACAGTGTTGGATAACTGGACAATTATTATGAAATAATGACATTACAACAAACTCCTTAATATCTCCTTTATTTGTGGGTGTATCAAATTTTTTAGCGTTGTTACACTGTTAATTTAAGCTGAGTTATCTTAACAAATATGCGTGTAAACAATCACTAATATTAATTTACGTTACAATGTATAGTTATGAGTGTGGTATTTTACACTGTAAAGAGCCTTGTGACACCATGTACAGCGCCACTGCGGACGACAGCGCAAATCATCAGATTATCATATGCGCTCTTGCTTGCGCAAAAAGAATTTTCATATCCTCTCTCGCTTTGTCCAAAAAATGGAATTAAAACAAATTCCTTAATATCTCCCTTATTTATGGGTCGATCGCCATGAAACTTACAGCAAATTGCAGTTATACTTCAACTATCTGTTATATTAGGCTGAGATATCTGAGGCTGTGATAGTTTTCTTCGATTTGCATGGGCGGGGGTCGAGATATCGAAAATTGAAAATAAAATTGATCTGCGTATGGTATTCAGGAACCTACATTCCAAATTTGAAGTCTCTAGCTCTTATAGTTGCTGAGATCCATGCGTTCATACAGACGGACAGACAGACGGACGGACAGACGGACAGGTGTCAATCGACTAGGATATTGATACTGATTCAGAATATATATACTTTATAGGGTCGGAGATGCTTCCTTCTGCCTGTTACATACATTCACACAAATTCGTTATACCGCTTTTGCCCATTTTCAATGCGCACAGGGTATACAAATGTGCAGCTTTTCCGGCGGTTTATATTGGCGACACTAAATTGAGGTAGAGTCCAATCAATTATTCAACAAACTAATTTATCCAGCGCAGCAGATGCGTCGCAGCGGAGTCGCTGCGCCGCGGCGACGATATAACGAACTAAACAAAAACAATCAACAGCCGCAGTCCAGTGTTGCCAGACTATCGCAAGCTACCTACACTCGATACAAGCAAAATCGACTTTAAGCGATATATTTAAATCCTATTATAATGAAAATACTTGTCTTCGAAGACCTGCACAGGGTTTCCTACTGTCGCGCCCGCTCGACTGATCGGCTTGTTTTTAATGCGGCAGTGTAAGTCAACGGAATTTTATTAAATTCAGCATTGTTTAATCAACCTGACTTCGCACAACTGCTGACCCACGTGCTGATGAAACTTCATCAGGTTATGCGACCAGCACGTGTTCGTTTATGTACACCGTTTTTTTTTAGCGAAGCAGAAGCATTTATAACTACGGTTATTGTCTAGTTTACGTTGCTCATCGTGCTGTAAATTTTGATAAAATTGCAGAAGTCAACTTGATTAAATTAAGTAGTATATTGCAATAAATCTTTAAAGTGCATTTTAAATAACCACTGAATACTCCCAAGAAAATGTAGCATGACAGTTCATGATAATACGTGGACCATCGCGGATTTTTGTTTTGAAAATTTTGGCAATGAGCAACGAATAGTAGACGTTTACCAGAATTACTAAAGAAGTCACCATGATTCATCAGGAGGAACTGTTCAAACAAAGACAATCCATCTTTAATTTGGAAATTTTTAATTATACGTTCGCCGAAAACAAGCCTGCTGAAATCGTAAATCTGGACAAGGATGCCACGAAACATTTCCAATAGGCGTTAGGTATGCACTGGAATTTTGGCTGAACACAAACGTATGACAAAGCTTCTCTTTTAATCGATATGGTGCAAGAAAACTGGATGTCAACAAAGATGACTTGATATGGAAAGATGACTTGGCTGCAATAATTGCAAGTCTTTTTAATGACTCTGTTGAGCTTCATATATATATATTTATTAATGTGACCCATGACACACTGGTAATTATTGTGCAATTCATAACCCATTTCGTACCCAATTTATGCGTCTACCAATCCCAATTACCTATGCTTGAAGATTTTTAAAGACTACACTTGCTTAACCCTTTTTTGTTACCTAATTTGGTAAATAATATTAAGGATTTATTCAACTATTAAGGTGCGTTATACAACATTTTACTTTAGTCAACCGTCACGACATTTAACACTTGCTGCACTACAAGAGTTTTATACTAAAGAAATATTTGATTTAATGTACATATGTAAAGAACTTGAAGACATATCTGATGAAAATTAAATGAACAAGAACATCAATTTAATACTTTTTTAGATATTTATTTATATAAATATAAAATATACCAAATATATAAAATGAGAGTTTAATTGAAATTACATTTTGTTTTTACGAGAATTTACACAACATATATGTCAGAGAGTTAAAGTTATTAATTCTTTTAGATATTACACTGGCATGAGAGCAAGTGTTCAGCTAATTTCTAAGTCTACTCTCTCGAATAGACGTCTGCACTCTATGACTTGCACAACCGGAAGAGAAAGATAATTTCTCATTTGTCTTCTTATCGGTGCACTTCTTCTTCCTTGCTTGTCACTGACTTTTAGACCTGTCAGTGAATACTTTCAACACTGAATACTGAACAACACACTCGGGCCATGCTCGGCAGAGGCAATCATTGCCTCATACCTTACTTTCAGTGGTAACCCTGGTATTAAAGAATATGACAACTATGTTTATCGCTCTCTTTATTATTGACTACTAACGGTTAACATTTAAAATGAATGGTAACAATTGCTGGGATCTACGACACGGCTATCCTGACGTTTCACACGTCCTCGTGTGTGTAACATTCGGCTATGATCATGCAATAATCAAAATTTTATTTTTTAAAACTTCTTAGAAGCTACTATAATTTTAGTTTTAGTTTATCGAGCAAGAGCATCATAAAATAATATCATCGGTCAATCTACTTCTTTTTAGACCCTTTACTTTTTAAAAAAAGTAAAAAAGGGTCTATTAAGTTTGTCAAAATGTGCGTAACAGGTCGAAGGAAGTCCAGCAGACCCCATAAAGTATATATATTCTTGATCAGCATCACCAGCCGAGTCGATATAGCCATGTCCGTCTGTCCGTCCGTCCGTCTGTCCATCTGTCCGTCTGTCCTGCTGTATGAACGCCTAGATCTCAGAGACTATAAGAGCTAGGGTCACCAAATTTGGTGACAATACTCCTGCGGCCCCCGAAAAGGTCAAGTTTGTTTTAGAATTTTGCCACGCCCCCTTACGCCCCCAAAAATCGAAAACAAAATTTTTGAAATTCCATAAAACGAAATTTATTAAAGCTAGAGTCCTGAATTTTGGTACACAGGACGAATATCAGAGTCCCAACGTATCCTGAAAATTTCATTGCGATCGGATAATAATCTCGGAAGTTATTAAAAAAACTTAAAACCCCATATAATGGTCAATTTTAAAACTGGAGGCTTGAATTTTGGCACACATGACAAGCATCGGGGTCCTAATGTATCCAGAAAATTTCATCGCAATCTGATAATAAACTCGGAGGTTATTCAAAACTCAATATTACTCAGTGTCGGACCAAATGAAAAAGAAGAGCTTATTGACGTTACAACGCGTTATGGGGAACTATTAGTGTTACTCTTATTTCCATTTTGTTTTTTATGTCATCATACGTCTATAGGCTCTTGCTGCCCAGCAGCGATAACATGGAGCGGATCCATATATGTCTCTCTCAACCTCCGACCCCCGCCACAATATCACACGCTTCAGCACGCCATGATCGAGCATTTGTGCACGGCGTGACTACTGTGGTGCGGTCATAGCCATCGTAAATGTGCTTATTCGCACTCTTGTAGTGTCCCTGTATCTTGACCGATATTCTCAGAATTGTCACTCAATTCCTCTTCCGAATCAACTTTTAACTCGTCCAACACATCACTGCTTGGTAAAGCTCTTAAATATTCGTGCGCATACTTAAATGACGCATACTCAACGACTTCAATAAATATATGTTTCCATCAAGGATATCAGTTACCAAGAAAGGTCCCCTAAATTTTGGAACCAAGTTTGTTTGATTTCTTTCTTCAGCGTTGAGTAGGACAGGATCACCAACCTTATGTCTTACAATTTTTGCTTTGTTGCTATCAAATCTAGTTTTATCATAATTGGCGTTTCTATTAATGTTGTTAATGGCTTGTATTCTTATCATGTCTCTATAAATTTTGCTCTCACTCTCAATTGTCATCATACCTAAAGGTTTTGCCTCTTTCCCAATTAACAATTCTAACGGACTATATTTTGTTGTGCTATTAATTGCTAGCTGAATATCATTTAAAGCATCCTGCCAAGATCGCTGACCAGTCTCAACCGCCGTCAACATGCCTTTCATAGTGCTCATAGCGCCATTAGCTCGACTGGCGCTTGTCGCAATGAGATGTAAGGAAATTTGTTGCGTAGAACAAAATGTTTTAAATTTGGTACTTGCAAAACATCAGCTTTGGTCGGCTATAATGCGTGCCGGTACTCCAAACAGTGAAATAGATTCCTTGACCGCTTTCATGCAATTGTCTGCATCAAGGTTTCGTGTATGGTGCAGATGTACAAATTTTGTAAAGGCACCAATGTGTACTATGACATACTCTTTTAAGTCATTTTTGCCACTTAATTTTCCACTTATGTCAATATGCACGGTGTGCCAGGGTATGTCAACTTTGGGAATGGGGTGCATTTCAATTTGTGGCTTGCCTGATGGTGGTTTTGCCACCTTGCAGGTGATGCAACTTTCCACAAATTTTCTAACATATTTAGGCATTTTGTCCAACCAGTAATTGCTATACATTTTGTCTAAGGTTTTTTCCCAACCCAACTGCATGATTGCTTCATGCACGTTGTTAATAACAGACCACCTGAAAGCTCTAGGTATTACAGGCAAACATCTTGTTCTACCATTTCTTTGTATCTTGCGATACAGCATGCTTGATCTTAATTCGTAAGTCCTTGTCATATCCTCTCCCAGAATTAATCTCAGTATCGCGCTGCTGCTCAGCAAGAAGCCAGTTGTCGGTTATTTGAGCTATGTTTATGCGCTTTTCAATAGTTTTGAATGAGGATGTGGAAGTTACGGGCAACGGGTTCCGCGAAAAGAAATCAGCATGTGACATGCGTTCTCCCTTCCTATATTCAATACTAAAATCAAACGATTGTAGATATGACCACCATCTATGCACCCTTGGATTCAGGTCTACCTTTTTCATGCTTGCTTTCAAAGAGTTACAATCTGTATACACGACAAATTTTTGACCGTGCAAGTTATTTGATTTGATTCTACCACTGTCGAATATTTGCTGTAATATTCTATAACTCTAGGTTTATTTTCAATTTTGTGCAATAAAATAGCACCATATCCAATAGAACTTGCATCTGTGTGTAATTCAATAGGCTTTTCTGGGTCAAAAATGGTTAGAATTGGTTCATTAGTCAGTATTGCGATTATATTTTTGCGAGTATGTTCATGTTCTGGTTTCCCGATAAACTCGTTATTTTTGGAAGTTAGATTATACAACGTTTTCATCTGCTCTGAAAATTGTAGTACGAATTGTCTAAAATAAGAAGCCAATCCTATGAATTTTCGCACCTGCGTTACTATCTGTGGTGGTGGCAATTCGCCTAACGCTTGTACCTTGCGCGGATTTGGTCGGATTTCACCTGCCTCAACCAAATATCCTAGGTATTCTATGCTTGTTTTTAGAAATGTGCATTTTGTTATATTAAAGGAGAACCCAGATCGAGACAATTTTTCTAAGACCATCTGCAGCCTTTCATACGCTTCCTCCTTTGTTCTTGCCACAGTTAATACATCGTCTATGTAGATGTTGGCAAACGTTTGCGCCAATTCACCCAATGCCCGTAATTGCGCGCTGGAATATCAAGGATGCATTTTTCAATCCAAATGGCATATCTTAAAACTCATATTGTCCTTTTGGCGTTCCAAATGCAGTGCTTTCAATGGAATCAGGGTGTATGGGTACCTGGTAGAAGCCACTTGCCATGTCTAAACTAGAAAAATATTTTCCTTTGCGCAGTCTGACAATTTGATCAGCAATTAAGGGCCCAGGATACCCATCAGCGACTGTATTGGCATTAAGCTCGCGATAATCGACACATAGCCGATGGGTTCCATTTTTCTTCTTGACCATTAACATCGGGCTTAGAAAAGGGGAGCAACTCGGACGTATGACATTTGATTTCAATAATTCAGCTATTTTACTTCTCATCAGTTCCTTTTCTTCTACGCTCAACGTATATGGACGCTATTGTACGGTTTTATTTGAGTCCAAGGGGCGAATTTCGAGTTCGCCTGTTATTACTCGGCTTTGGGGGATACCCTCAATAAACTTTTCGGCATAGTTTTGTAATATTTCTATCAGCCGAGATTTATCTGCGCTACATAAGATACCGTCATTATTTAAATACTCGATAAACCTCGTCCTATCATTACATCATATTTTAAAAACTTATCCATTATTACATGAAATAATAGTTCTATAGGGTATTGATCAATTTTGATAGTAGCTAAAATTTGCATAGTGCTATATACTGGATTATCTCCAATGCCCCTCAGAATCACAACTCTCTTTAATCAGCGTGCATTCAGCTCCAAAATCAAAACAAAATGGAACGGGCTCACCATATTGTCGCAGCATCCTTCAATTAGTCCGCTTCCGCTAGTTGTAAGTCCTTTTTTGCATGATGACGCAATGTGTTCAGCCTCGCCACATTGGAAACACGTTATTGCAGATCGACCTTTTCCTGAAGATTTGTTATTCGACATAGTATTGATTGATGAATTACTGTTTGTCAGGGATCTCTCTTCGAATTTTCTTTTGCGACATTCGGCCATCTTATGTCCAAGGTTTCCACAATGGTGACATTTAACGCTGAACGATGGTTTCGATCTCTTCCGGTCTGGTTCCATTGGGTTGCTTGACTTGAAGCCATCGTTGGACTTTTCATAAGCATAGACTTTCAAGTGTTGTTGCATCTCGTCTTGACCTTTGATGTTCGTCGTTATTAACATGAGCTGCAGACTTCGGTCCATTTGAGAAGCCTGCGCCAGTACAACTGAGACAGCTATCTTCTTTATGTTAGAGGTCTTCCATTTGGCCAACAGTGATGTCACAAGACGGATCGCATACACAGAGAGACATTCGCCAGGGCTTGGTCGTCCGTTGAAAATATTCATTAGAATGGCTGCCAACGTCTCTACGCCTACGAAATGTTGCAAAAATAATAATAACAAATTTGCGAGAACCATTGCGAAGTGCTTCCTTCCAGAGAGCCGCTCAGGGCCATCTTTGGCAACGTAATGCTTTTCTTGGGAGACGAGACCTAATAATCTCAAGAAAATTTCGATTTTGAGACTCCAGAAGTTCACGCCACATATTGTTAGAATTTCCCAGTGGAGAGGCATCGCCCGATCCCTCTTCTGATGTCAGAGAGTTGATGTTATTAATTCTTTTTGATATTACACTGGGAGCACAGAAATACCCGAAAATTGGTGTTCAGCTAATTTATAATTCTACTCTCTCGAATACACGTCTG
The DNA here is from genome assembly GCA_958299025.2 of Drosophila histrio. Lineage (NCBI taxonomy): Eukaryota > Metazoa > Arthropoda > Insecta > Diptera > Drosophilidae > Drosophila > Drosophila histrio. Next base: position 22,767 of record CATQJB020000020.1, on the reverse strand, counting down.
CACTCTATGACTTGCACAACCGGAAGAGAAAGATAATTTCTCATTTGTCATCTTATCGGTGCACTTCTTCTTCCTTGCTTGTAACTGACTTTTAGACCTGTCAGTGAATACTTTCAACACCGAATACTGAACAACACACTCGGGCCATGCTCGGCAGAGGCAATCCTTGCCTCACACCTTACTTTTAGTGGTGACTCTGGTATTAAAGAATATGACAACTATGTTTATCGCTCTCTTTATTATTGAATATTAACTGTTAACATTTAAAATGAATTGAATGTATTGGAAACATGACAACCATCAAATATGTTCTCTATAGTGTATATATGTATTTAATACATCAGCATCAACATGATACAAGTGCAGAGATTCCATATGTAAATTCTCCTTATGAACGAGATTGAGATGGAGAAAACAAATATTGATCGAATCGCTATAATAGAAACCAGTCACTGCTACTCCTGCAAGTGAGAGTGATATCGTCAATTAATACGAACGAACAAGCAATTGTGATTTTGAGTGAAACTCTGAAGCATTATTCAGGACCAAAGCTGAAATATGACCAATGTTTACAGAATCCGTTGCAATGACGACTAGCAAATACGGATAGAGCGAAAGGCAAGATTGAATACAACTGCAAAAAGCAATGAAAGGCATGGCATGTGAAGTTGGGAAATGTTTGCTGATCCAATGATCGCAATGTTCCCGATATTATGGGAGCTCTAAAACAAAATTTTGGTTGGCCTGAGAAGTCAATTAAAAGTCAAATTTCTCGTCTACGAAAATCACCGATTATAAAATAGGAAATACTTGAAATACTATATTTTCGAAATATGGCCAAATCTTACGACTTTCATAGAAACAGTGGTTGGTGATAGATACATAGAAAATCCAGCGTTGAAGGAAAAGTTAGTGTCTAAATTACCACCGCAAGAACGCTTGAAGTGGGCTCGCTACCGTCGAGCTTCCTAAGGTCACAACAATTTGGCAAATGTCTTCAAAATATGGCTGAGGACATGCAAAAAATAAAGAAGTCCAAATACTTTTATGTAAATGAAGTTGACGCCAAAGCAGCTAGGAAGAAGCTTTTTTATTTGCAAGGATCGACATTATTTGAAGAAATGTGATCAGTTCGTAAAACATCGAAATGAGATAAAACGCTGTTAGAGAAAACAAGCTATGCTTTAAAAGCTAGTCAACGGAGTCAAGAGTGTACATTTAAACACAAACGCGAAATGGAAGGCTGCGCAATGAGCCTTTTGAGGTATCTGCAGTTGACAGCTCATAGGCACTTACAGGAACAGCTTTACAACTAACTGGCTCCACAGTATTATTTAAAATCTTGTCGGTGAATTTGCAAAACTATTTTCCACTATGCATTCTAGGATAAATGATCCGCATTTTCGTCGATAATCAAAAGACTAGCCGAAGAACTAGGTCTAAAAAGTCCCAAGGAGAATCTCACGTTGCAGTGGATTGGGAACAGGAAGGTCTCTGCGTTAAAGGGTGTTCGAACAATAAAGAACCAACAGTTGCCAAAGCAATCGGTTACCGTATCGGAGTTGCGTTCAAAATATCGAGTACCAGAACTATTTCGTTCGATTGTATATGATGGTTCAATTATCGATGTGTTAAGTCAAATATCCATGCAGAAACATGCACGAAGCAAATGTAATATTCTTAATTAACCCGAAAAGGATTTAGCGATCGATCAAACTGGATAGCTTTAGAGACATGACGACATTGTCTTACCAGAAAGCATGGACAAGGCATTAAAAAGGTAACTGCCCTTGGAACGGAAATTTTGGAGCAAATCAGAGTATCACAAGGAATACTGTCGCATTATAGCTGAATGCAAGAGAGCTAGTATCAAGGGATATGTTTATGTCAAAACGAAAAGGGATTGGACTCTACCTCACTTTAGTGAGATCGAGAACAGCTTTCAACATGGGCAAAACTAAGTGCTCTCTAATGAAGCCATAGTCCATACGTCGCTGTATCGTTTGAGCTGTCGTTGAGATAAGAAGTGTTTTTTTCTTATTGTCCGCGCCAAGCACCCTTAAACTTACTAAGCTGTACAAACTACTTATATCTTTACTCTGTTTTTTTTCTCTCGCCCAAACGCTTATCTAAGAATTAATCATTGAAGGAGAGTTGTTCGTTTCGGTTTTTATAAAAAAAAATTTCTGTGAAAAATTGTTCATCTTTGCGATGAAATTGTATCCAAAGGGTTCAATGAATTTTCAGTCTCTTGATTTTATCTGATATGTGTGTCGATTGTTGTTGTTGTAATTTTTTTGTGTTTAAGTATTTTAAATAATATTTTTACTAAAGCACTATGACCATGACACACAGGTAATTATTGTGCAATTCATAACCCATTTCGTACCCAACTTAGGCGTTTACCAATCCCAATTACCTAAGCTTGAAGATTTTTAAGGACTACACTTGCTTAACCCTTTTTTGTTACCTAATTTGGTAAATAATATTAGGGATTTATTCAACTATTGAGGTGCATTATAAAACATTTTACTTTTGTCAACCGTCACGACATTTAACACTTGCTGCACTTCAAGAGTTTTATGCTAAAGAAATATTTGATTTAATATACATATGTAAAGAACTTGAAGACATATCTGATGAAAATTAAATGAACAAGAACATTAATTGAATACTTTTACAGTTATTTAATTATATAAATATAAAATAAACCAAATATATAATACAAAAGTTTAATTGAAATTACATTTTGTTTTTACGGGAATTTACACAACATATATGTATTGGAAACATGACAACCATCAAATATTTTCTCTATAGTGTTCTCTGTAGTGAATAACATACGGTGAATGTCGTGTTTCTAGTAAAAACATCGTTAAAACACAAAATCCGATTTCGAACAATTGTTGAAAAATTGTCTTTTGTTCGATTTTTAAGATCTTACACTCAAAGCTACATAAATTCTCTATTAAATGCTTTTTAGACCCTTAACTTTAAAAAAATAAAACGGCTTTATTAAGTTTGTCAAGAAAAAATGTGCGTAACAGGTCGAAGGAAGTCCGGCAGACCCCATAAAGCATATATATTCTTGATCAGCATCACCAGCCGAGTCCATATAGCCATGTCCGTTTGTGCGTCTGTCTGTATGAGCGCCTAGATCTCAGAGACTATAAGAGCTAAAGTCACCAAATTTGGTATGGTGGTTCGTCTATGGGCTAAGCAGATCAAGTTTATGTTACAATTTTGACACGCCCCCTTTCGCCTCCGTAAATCGGTAACAAAATTTTTGAAATTCAATAATACGAAAAATATTAAAATGCATCCTTAAAATTTTTTCACGATCGGATACTAAACTCGGAAGTTATTAAAAACTCAATATTACTCAGTGTCGGGCCAAAGGAAGAAGAAGAGCATATTGACGTTACAACGCGCTATGGTGTACTATTAGTGTCACTCCAATTTTTAATTTTTGTGATATCTTATTTGAAGCAAAAGATTTGATTTTTGCAAAGTAGAATAAAAAACGAGCCAATGTGCGGCGTTTAAATAAACACGTGAATGTCGAAAGAATTCACAAAAGAAACAAGCCGATCAGTCAAGTGCGCACAACAGTAGGAAACCTTGTGCAGGTCTTCAAAGAAAAGTATGTTCATTATAATGGGATTTAAATATATCGCTTTAAGTCGATTTTGCTTGCATCTAGAGAAGGTAGCTTTCGATAGTCTGGCAACACTAGACTGCGACTGTTGATTTGGAAATTGTTTATGTGTAGCGCTACAGCGGCCGCTTGCGCAAATGGCATTTTCATATGCACTCTTGCTCTGGCCAACAACTATGAAATAATGGATTTAAAACAAATTCCTTAATATATCCTTTATTAATGGGTCAGTCGCGGCCGACAGCGCAAATCATTAGATTATCGTATGCTATTTCGTTTGCGCAACTGGGATTTTCATATGCTCTCTCGCTTTGGCCAAAAAATGGATTTAAAACAATTTTCTTAATATCTCCTTTATTTATACTTCAACTATCTGTTATGTTCGTCTGCGTTATCTTAAAATTTGAAGCTGTGATAGTTTTCTCCGATTTGCGTGGGCGTGGGCTGAGTCATCGAAAATTTAAAATAAACTCGATCTGCCTACGGTATTCAGGAACCTACATTCCAAATTTGAAGTCTCTAGCTCTCATGGTTGCTGAGATTCACGCGTTCATACAGAAGGGCGGACAGACAGACAGACGAACCGGTGTCAATCGACTCGGCTATTGATACTGATCATGAATATATATACTTTATAGGGTCAGAGATGCCTCCTTATGCCTGGTACATACATTCACACAAATTCATTATATCCCTTTTAGACATACATTATCTCTCTTCATAAAAAAGTCACTAAGTCTGATGTTCAGAACTATAGGGTTATTTCCAAGTTGTCTGCCATTCCTGAGTTTTCCGAGAAGATAAAAACTTCTCATCTCCAACGTTTATGTTGTTCTACTATTTCACCTACGCAGCACGAGCTTGTGAAATGTGGATCTACAACCACTAACCTACTAGAGTTCACTTCGTTTGTGATTAAAGGGTTTAAAAAAAATATGCAAACTCACGTTATTTATACTGAATTTAGTAAAGCATTTGACTCTGTAAATCATTCACTTTTCCGAATATTCGGTTTCCGAATAATCTTTTACTATGAATTTCTTATTATTTAAGTAATAGAAAACAAAGTGTTATCTTTAAAATTAAATAAAAAATTATATTTCAAAAGCTATTAATGTTACCTTTTGAGTACCGCAAGGTAGTCACCACGGTCTATTACTTTTTACGTTGTTTATTAATGATGTTGCGTCGGTCTTGTCCCATTGTTTGCACTCATATACGCAGATAATGTCAAGCTCTGTTTATCGTTTAGCGACTCTCGGTCTTCTAGCCTTTTGCAGGCTGACATAGATACATTTGCTCTATGGTGTGAGGATAACTTATTAAATCTAAATAGTTCAAAGTGTAAGTCTATGTCATTCTATAGGTCATTGAGCCAAACATCACAGTATTCGCTTAATGGCATGACTATTGAATGATAAGGACAATTCAGTTAATGATCTGGGGATAATCCTAAATCATGGCCTGAAATTTGACAAACATTCCAATAACGACCATTAAAGCTATGGAAGTTCTTGGGTTCATCAAGCGATGGTCTGAGGAGCTTGATGATTCTCACATAACTAGACGTTTATATGCATCTCTTGGCCGTCCGATTATTGAGTGTGGTTCCTTGTAGCTCTTGGATTTAATTTTATACACTGTTCCCATTAAAAATGGGCTAAAAAGGGTATAATGAATTTTTGTGGATTTATGTAACAGGCATAAGTAGGCATCTCCGACTCTATAAAGTATATATATTCATGATCAGTATCAATAGCAGAGTCGATTGACACCTGTTCGTCTCTCTGTCCGTCGGTGGTGGTGATTGACGCATAAATTAATCCAGTGATTGCACCGTGAGATTAAGCCAATGTGGCAGGAGCTCACGTTAAACACATCGACTTTCATGTTCTTCCGTTCGTCTGTCCGTCTGTTCGTCCGTCAGTATAAACGCGTGAATCTCAACAGCTATGAGAGCTAGAGACTTCAAATGTGGAATACAGGTTCCAGAAAACCATACGCAGAATAAGTTTATTTTAAATTTTCGATGTCTCAGCTCCTTTCCACGCAAATCGAAGAAAACTATCACAGATAGATAACGCAGCCTAACATAACAGATATTTGAAATATAAATAAAGGAGATATTAAGGAAATTGTTTTAAATCCATTTTTTGGCCAAAGCGAGAGAGTTTATGAAAATCACAGTTGCGCAAATGAGAACGCATATGATAACCAAATGATTATCGCTGTCCACGCAAATTGGAGAAAACTATCACAGCCTCAAATTTTAAGATAACGCGGCCTAACATAACAGATTATTGAAGTATTAATAATCGAGATATTAAGGAAATGGTTTTAAATCAATTTTTTTGCCAAAGCGAGAGAGTATATGAAAATCCCAGCTGCGCAAATGAGAACGAATATGATAATCTAATGATTTGCGTTGTCGGCCGTGGTGGCGCTATACATTATGTCATGTGGCGCTATACAGTGCAAAATACTTACGGACACACTCAGAACTAAACATTTTGTGAAAAGCTGAATGCTCCAGGCGAACGTAAAATTAGTATTAGCGATTGCTTACACGCATTTTTGTGAAGATTACACATGTAACACATGATGTAACAAAGTATAACAATTTGCTACAAGTTTAACGCGATTGACCCATTAATAAAGGATATATTAAGGAATTTGTTTTAAATCCATTATTTCATAGTTGTTGTCCAGAGCAAGAGTGCATATGAAAATGTTATTTGCGCAAGCGAGAGCACATGTGATAATTGTATTTGCCCTGTCGGCCGCTGTGGCGCTACACATAAACAATTTCGAAATCAACAGTCGCAGTCCAGTGTTGCCAGACTATCGAAAGCTACCTACTCTCGATGCAAGCAAAATCGACTTTAAGCGATATATTTAAATCCCATTATAATGAACATACTTTTCTTTAAAGGGTTTCACAGGGTTTCCTATTGTCGTGCGCGCTCGACTGATCGGCTTGTTTTTAATGCGGCAGTGTAAGTCGACGGAATTTTATTAAATTCAGCATTGTTTAATCAACCTGACTTCGCACAACTGCTGACCCACTTCATCAGGTTATGCGACCACCACGTGTTCGTTTATGTACACCGTTTTTTTAGCAAAGAAGAAGCATTTATAACTACGGTAATTGTCTAGTTTACGTTGCTCATCGTGCTGTAAATTTTGATGAAATTTCAAAAGGCAACTAGATTAAATTAAGAAGTATATTGCAATAAATCTTTAAAGTGCATTTTAAATAACCACTGAATACTCCCAAGAAAATGTAGCGTGACAGTTCATGATAATACGTGGACCATCGCGGATTTTTGTTTTGAAAATTTTGGCAATGAGCAACGAATAGTAGACGTTTACCAGAATTACTAAAGAAGTCACCATGATTCATCAGGAGGAACTGTTCAAACAAAGGCAATCCATCTTTAATTCGGAAATTTTTAATTATACGTTCGCCGAAAACAAGCCTGCTGAAATCGTAAATCTGGACAAGGATGCCACGAAACATTTCCAATAGGCGTTAGGTATGCACTGACATACGCTAAGTTGGATTTAAATTATCAATTACGAAAATTAATAAATCCATGTTTGCACCTATAGGATCCCAACGAAAAGAGAAGTTTTTAAATTTGTGTTGTCTATTTTCGATCCGTTTGGAATTTTGTCTGAACACAAACGTATGACAAAGCTTTTTTTTTAATCGATATGGTGCAAGAAAACTGGATGTCAACAAAGATGACTTGATATGGAAAGATGACTTGGCTGCAATAATTGCAAGTCTTTTTAATGACTCTGTTGAGCTTCATATATATATATTTATTAATGTGACCCATGCACAAATTATTATGCAATTCATAACCCATTTCGTACCCAATTTAGGCGTCTACCAATCCCAATTACCTAAGCTTGAAGATTTTTAAAGACTACACTTGCTTAACCCTTTTTTGTTACCTAATTTGGTAAATAATATTAAGGATTTATTCAACTATTAAGGTGCGTTATACAACATTTTACTTTTATCAACCGTCACGACATTTAACACTTGCTGCACTACAAGAGTTTTATACTAAAGAAATATTTGATTTAATGTACATATGTAAAGAACTTGAAGACATATCTGATGCAAATTAAATGAACAAGAACATCAATTTAATACTTTTTTAGATATTTATTTATATAAATATAAAATATACCAAATATATAAAATGAGAGTTTAATTGAAATTACATTTTGTTTTTACGAGAATTTACACAACATATATGTCAGAGAGTTAAAGTTATTAATTCTTTTAGATATTACACTGGCATGAGAGCAAGTGTTCAGCTAATTTCTAAGTCTACTCTCTCGAATAGACGTCTGCACTCTATGACTTGCACAACCGGAAGAGAAAGATAATTTCTCATTTGTCTTCTTATCGGTGCACTTCTTCTTCCTTGCTTGTCACTGACTTTTAGACCTGTCAGTGAATACTTTCAACACTGAATACTGAACAACACACTCGGGCCATGCTCGGCAGAGGCAATCATTGCCTCATACCTTACTTTCAGTGGTAACCCTGGTATTAAAGAATATGACAACTATGTTTATCGCTCTCTTTATTATTGACTACTAACGGTTAACATTTAAAATGAATGGTAACAATTGCTGGGATCTACGACACGGCTATCCTGACGTTTCACACGTCCTCGTGTGTGTAACATTCGGCTATGATCATGCAATAATCAAAATTTTATTTGTTAAAACTTCTTAGAAGCTACTATAATTTTAGTTTTAGTTTATCGAGCAAGAGCATCATAAAATAATATCATCGGTCAATCTACTTATTTTTAGACCCTTTACTTTTTAAAAAAAGTAAAAAAGGGTCTATTAAGTTTGTCAAAATGTGCGTAACAGGTCGAAGGAAGTCCGGCAGACCCCATAAAATATATATATTCTTGATCAGCATCACCAGCCGAGTCGATATAGCCATGTCCGTCTGTCCGTCCGTCCGTCTGTCCATCTGTCCGTCTGTCCTGCTGTATGAACGCCTAGATCTCAGAGACTATAAGAGCTAGGGTCACCAAATTTGGGGACAATACTCCTGCGGCCCCCGAAAAGGTCAAGTTTGTTTTAGAATTTTGCCACGCCCCCTTACGCCCCCAAAATCGAAAACAAAATTTTTGAAATTCCATAAAACGAAATTTATTAAAGCTAGAGTCCTGAATTTTAACACAGGACGAATATCAGAGTCCCAACGTATCCTGAAAATTTCATTGCGATCGGATAATAATCTCGGAAGTTATTAAAAAAACTTAAAACCCCATATAATGGTCAATTTTAAAACTGGAGGCTTGAATTTTGGCACACATGACAAGCATCGGGGTCCTAATGTATCCAGAAAATTTCATCGCAATCTGATAATAAACTCGGAGGTTATTCAAAACTCAATATTACTCAGTGTCGGACCAAATGAAAAAGAAGAGCTTATTGACGTTACAACGCGTTATGGGGAACTATTAGTGTTACTCTTATTTCCATTTTGTTTTTTATGTCATCATACGTCTATAGGCTCTTGCTGCCCAGCAGCGATAACATGGAGCGGATCCATATATGTCTCTCTCAACCTCCGACCCCCGCCACAATATCACACGCTTCAGCACGCCATGATCGAGCATTTGTGCACGGCGTGACTACTGTGGTACGGTCATAGCCATCGTAAATGTGCTTATTCGCACTCTTGTAGTGTCCCTGTATCTTGACCGATATTCTCAGAATTGTCACTCAATTCCTCTTCCGAATCAACTTTTAACTCTTAACTCGTTCATCGCGATCGGATAATAAACTCGGGAGTTATTCAAAACTCAATATTACTCAGTGTCGGGCCAAAGGAAGAAGAAGAGCATATTGACTTTACAACGTGCTATGGGGTACTATTAGAATAAGTAAAGGGTCTCTCATAGTCGACTTCGACTGTAGCCTCTCCGACTGGTTGGTTCTCCGTTTGCCATTTGCATCTTTTATTTATGAACTTGTTTTTAATTTATATTTACATTGCGGCGACAATAAATGAATAAATATGGTGCCGAAAGAAAGAAACTGGCGAAAGAAACCATCTCCAATGGACTAAAACTTGTCATAAGTGGGTCACTCCTATACATTATTTTATCGACTAACCTAGATATAGCTAACGTTCCTTTGTAGCTCTCACCTCTAACGTACTTAATCTACCATTCGTAGTGAGCAAGAGCACTTTGATATAGGAAAGGAGACTCATCGAGAGAATCTATTTCTCAGATCGTAAGTACATTCAATCCAAGCGCGATTTTAATCACACATAAAAACCTAGAGTCTACAAAAACTCTAGAATTCGAACTAAGCAAGGTTTCGAAGGATAATTACTTCCAAACTTGCAATTCCAGACATTGTTGAATCTGCGAAAGATATAGAGATCCGTAGAAACCCAATTCAAAGATCTACTAGATGCGTTTTATGCATCATGCCCACTCACAAGAACTAAATGAACAAGCCGATCAGTCGAGCGGGCTCGACAGTAGTATACCATGTTCAGGTCTTTAAATAAAAGTATTTTGAGAAACAGAATTGCCACAAACTAAATTTTTGTTCCGCATGTAGTCTGGCAACATCACATGTTTCTCTCTCTCACACACAGCTGTTATTTTATTGCGCGCCAAACAAATTATTTTGAAATTTAAGGAAATGTTAATACATATATGGGTTTGGTAATGAAGAAATATTTAAATATTTTAATACTATGATAAAAAAGTAGAATTGTCAACCTTATAGGTGAACAATCGCCAATATAAATTAATATAATAGTAATTATTCAGTATGTCAGTGCTGATCAACTCTTAAACTTTCGTTGGACAGTGTTGGATAACTGGAAAAATATTATTAAATAATGTCATTAACACAAATTCCTTAATATCTCCCTTATTTATGGGTATATCGCCATGAAACTTGCAGAAAATTGGAGTTATACTTCAACTGTTAGGCTGAGTTATCTGAGGATGTGATAGTTTTCTTCGATTTGCGTGGGCGGGGGGTGAGATATCGAAAATTGAAAATAAAATTGATCTGCGTATGGTATTCAGGAACCTACATTCCAAATTTGAAGTCTCTAGCTCTTATAGTTGCTGAGATCCATGCGTTCATACAGACGGACAGACGGATGGACAGACGGACATGAGTCAATCGACTGGGCTATTAATACTAATTCAGAATATATATACTTCATAGGGTCGGAGATGCTTCCTTCTGCCTGTAACATACATTCACACAAATTCGTTATACCGCTTTTGCCCATTTTTAATGCGCACAGGGTATACAAATGTGCAGCTTATTTGGTCGGCTTATATTGACGACACTAAAGTGAGGTAGAGTCCAATCTCTTATTCAAGAAACTAATTTATCCAGCGCAGCAGATGCGTCGCAGCGCAGTCGCTGCGCCGCGGCGACGATATAACGAACTAAACATAAAAAATCAACAGCCGCAGTCCAGTGTTGTCAGACTATCGGAAGCTACCTACACTCGATACAATCAAAATCGACTTTAAGCGATATATTTAAATCCTATTATAATGAAAATACTTGTCTTTGAAGACCTGCACAGGGTTTCCTACTGTCGCGCCCGCTCGACTGATCGGCTTGTTTTTAATGCGGCAGTGTAAGTCAACGGAATTTTATTAAATTCAGCATTGTTTAATCAACCTGACTTCGCACAACTGTTGACCCACGTGCTGATGAAACTTCATCAGGTTATGCGACCACCACGTGTTCGTTTATGTACACCGTTTTTTTTTAGCGAAGCAGAAGCATTTATAACTACGGTTATTGTCTAGTTTACGTTGCTCATCGTGCTGTAAATTTTGATAAAATTGCAGAAGTCAACTTGATTAAATTAACCACTGAATACACCCAAGAAAATGTAGCATGACAGTTCATGATAATACGTGGACCATCGCGGATTTTTGTTTTGAAAATTTTGGCAATGAGCAACGAATAGTAGACGTTTACCAGAATTACTAAAGAAGTCACCATGATTCATCAGGAAGAACTGTTCAAACAAAGACAATCCATCTTTAATTCGGAAATTTTTAATTATACGTTCGCCGAAAACAAGCCTGCTGAAATCGTAAATCTGGACAAGGATGCCACGAAACATTTCCAAAAGGCGTTAGGTATGCACTGACATACGCTAAGTTGGATTTAAATTATCAATTACGAAAATTAGTAAATCCATGTTTGCACCTATAGGATCCCAACGAAAAGAGAAGTCTTTAAATTTGTGTTGTCTATTTTCGATCCGTTTGGAATTTTGGCTGAACACAAACGTATGACAAAGCTTCTCTTTTAATCGATATGGTGCAAGAAAACTGGATGTCAACAAAGATGACTTGATATGGAAAGATGACTTGTCTGCAATAATTGCAAGTCTTTTTAATGACTCTGTTGAGCTTCATATATATATATTTATTAATGTGACCCATGACACACTGGTAATTATTGTGCAATTCATAACCCATTTCGTACCCAATTTAGGCGTCTACCAATCCCAATTACCTAAGCTTGAAGATTTTTAAAGACTACACTTGCTTAACCCTTTTTTGTTACCTAATTTGGTAAATAATATTAAGGATTTATTCAACTATTAAGGTGCGTTATACAACATTTTACTTTTGTCAACCGTCACGACATTTAACACTTGCTGCACTACAAGAGTTTTATACTAAAGAAATATTTGATTTAATGTACATATGTAAAGAACTTGAAGACATATCTGATGAAAATTAAATGAACAAGAACATCAATTTAATACTTTTTTATATATAAAATGAGAGTTTAATTGAAATTACATTTTGTTTTTACGAGAATTTACACAACATATATGTCAGAGAGTTAAAGTTATTAATTCTTTTTAGATATTACACTGGCATCACAGCAAGTGTTCAGCTAATTTCTAATTCTACTCTCTCGAATAGACGTCTGCACTCTATGACTTACACAACCGGAAGAGAAAGATAATTTCTCATTTGTCATCTTATCGGTGCACTTCTTCTTTCTTGCTTGTCACTGACTTTTAGACCTGTCAGTGATACTTTCAACTCCGAATACTGAACAACATACTCGGGCCATGCTCGGCAGAGGCAATCATTGCCTCATACCTTACTTTCAGTGGTAACCCTGGTATTAAAGAATATGACAACTATGTTTATCGCTCTCTTTATTATTGACTATTAACGGTTAACATTTAAAATGAATGGTAACAATTGCTGGGATCTACGACACGGCTATCCTGACGTTTCACACGTCCTCGTGTGTGTAACATTCGGCTATGATCATGCAATAATCAAAATTTTATTTTTTAAAACTTCTTAGAAGCTACTATAATTTTAGTTTTAGTTTATCGAGCAAGAGCATCATAAAATAATATCATCGGTCAATCTACTTCTTTTTAGACCCTTTACTTTTTAAAAAAAGTAAAAAAGGGTCTATTAAGTTTGTCAAAATGTGCGTAACAGGTCGAAGGAAGTCCAGCAGACCCCATAAAGTATATATATTCTTGATCAGCATCACCAGCCGAGTCGATATAGCCATGTCCGTCTGTCCGTCCGTCCGTCTGTCCATCTGTCCGTCTGTCCTGCTGTATGAACGCCTAGATCTCAGAGACTATAAGAGCTAGGGTCACCAAATTTGGTGACAATACTCCTGCGGCCCCCGAAAAGGTCAAGTTTGTTTTAGAATTTTGCCACGCCCCCTTACGCCCCCAAAAATCGAAAACAAAATTTTTGAAATTCCATAAAACGAAATTTATTAAAGCTAGAGTCCTGAATTTTGGTACACAGGACGAATATCAGAGTCCCAACGTATCCTGAAAATTTCATTGCGATCGGATAATAATCACGGAAGTTATTAAAAAAACTTAAAACCCCATATAATTTTAAAACTGAAGGCTTGAATTTTGGCACACATGACAAGCATCGGGGTCCTAATGTATCCAGAAAATTTCATCGCAATCTGATAATAAACTCGGAGGTTATTCAAAACTCAATATTACTCAGTGTCGGACCAAATGAAAAAGAAGAGCTTATTGACGTTACAACGCGTTATGGGGAACTATTAGTGTTACTCTTATTTCCATTTTGTTTTTTATGTCATCATACGTCTATAGGCTCTTGCTGCCCAGCAGCGATAACATGGAGCGGATCCATATATGTCTCTCTCAACCTCCGACCCCCGCCACAATATCACACGCTTCAGCACGCCATGATCGAGCATTTGTGCACGGCGTGACTACTGTGGTGCGGTCATAGCCATCGTAAATGTGCTTATTCGCACTCTTGTAGTGTCCCTGTATCTTGACCGATATTCTCAGAATTGTCACTCAATTCCTCTTCCGAATCAACTTTTAACTCGTCCAACACATCACTGCTTGGTAAAGCTCTTAAATATTCGTGCGCATACTTAAATGACGCATACTCAACGACTTCAATAAATATATGTTTCCATCAAGGATATCAGTTACCAAGAAAGGTCCCCTAAATTTTGGAACCAAGTTTGTTTGATTTCTTTCTTCAGCGTTGAGTAGGACAGGATCACCAACCTTATGTCTTACAATTTTTGCTTTGTTGCTATCAAATCTAGTTTTATCATAATTGGCGTTTCTATTGATGTTGTTAATGGCTGGTATTCTTATCATGTCTCTATAAATTTTGCTCTCACTCTCAATTGTCATCATACCTAAAGGATTTGCCTCTTTCCCAATTAACAATTCTAACGGACTATATTTTGTTGCCCGATTTGTCGTGCTATTAATTGCTAGCTGAATATCATTTAAAGCATCCTGCCAAGATCGCTGACCAGTCTCAACCGCCGTCAACATGCCTTTCATAGGGCTCATAGCGCCATTAGCTCGACTGGCGCTTGTCGCAATGAGATGTAAGGAAATTTGTTGCGTAGAACAAAATGTTTTAAATTTGGTACTTGCAAAACATCAGCTTTGGTCGGCTATAATGCGTGCCGGTACTCCAAACAGTGAAATAGATTCCTTGACCGCTTTCATGCAATTGTCTGCATCAAGGTTTCGTTTATGGTGCAGATGTACAAATTTTGTAAAGGCACCAATTTGTACTATGACATACTCTTTTAAGTCATTTTTGCCACTTAATTTTCCACTTATGTCAATATGCACGGTGTGCCAGGGTATGTCAACTTTGGGAATGGGGTGCATTTCAATTTGTGGCTTGCCTGATGGTGGTTTTGCCACCTTGCAGGTGATGCAACTTTCCACAAATTTTCTAACATATTTAGGCATTTTGTCAAACCAGTAATTGCTATACATTTTGTCTAAGGTTTTCTCCCAACCCAAATGCATGATTGCTTCATGCACGTTGTTAATAACAGACCACCTGAAAGCTCTAGGTATTACAGGCAAACATCCTGTTCTACCATTTCGTTGTATCTTGCGATACAGCATGCTTGATCTTAATTCGTAAGTCCTTGCCATATCCTCACCCAGAATTAATCTCAGTATCGCGCTGCTGCTCAGCAAGAAGCCAGTTGTCGATTATTTGAGCTATGTTTATGCGCTTTTCAATAGTTTTGAATGAGGATGTGGAAGTTATGGGCAACGGGTTCCGCGAAAAGAAATCAGCATTAATATGCGTTCTCCCTTCCTATATTCAATACTAAAATCAAACGATTGTAGATATGACCACCATCTATGCACCCTTGGATTCAGGTCTACCTTTTTCATGCTTGCTTTCAAAGAGTAACAATCTGTATACACGACAAATTTTTGACCGTGCAAGTTATGGCGAAAGTTCTTTATTGCATTATAAACAGCAAGAGTTTCGAGCTCGTATGAAAGATAATTTGATTCTACCACTGTCGTACATTTGCTGTAATATTCTATAACTCTAGGTCTATTTTCAATTTTGTGCAATAAAATAGCACCATATCCAATAGAACTTGCATCTGTGTGTAATTCAATAGGCTTTTCTGGGTCAAAAATGGTTAGAATTGGTTCATTAGTCAGTATTGCGATTATATTTTTGCGAGTATGTTCATGTTCTGGTTTCCCGATAAACTCGTTATTTTTGGAAGTTAGATTATACAACGTTTTCATCTGCTCTGAAAATTGTAGTACGAATTGTCTAAAATAAGAAGCCAATCCTATGAATTTTCGCAC
This sequence comes from Drosophila histrio, assembly GCA_958299025.2. Taxonomy (NCBI): domain Eukaryota; kingdom Metazoa; phylum Arthropoda; class Insecta; order Diptera; family Drosophilidae; genus Drosophila; species Drosophila histrio. Next base: position 6,910 of record CATQJB020000020.1, on the reverse strand, counting down.
CTGCGTTACTATCTGTGGTGGTGGCAATTCGCCTAACGCTTGTACCTTGCGCGGATTTGGTCGGATTTCACCTGCCTCAACCAAATATCCTAGGTATTCTATGCTTGTTTTTAGAAATGTGCATTTTGTTATATTAAAGGAGAACCCAGATCGAGACAATTTTTCTAAGACCATCTGCAGCCTTTCATTCGCTTCCTCCTTTGTTCTTGCCACAGTTAATACATCGTCTATGTAGATGTTGGCAAACGTTTGCGCCAATTCACCCAATGCCCGTAATTGCGCGCTGGAATATCAAGGATGCATTTTTCAATCCAAATGGCATATCTTACAACTCATATTGTCCTTTTGGCGTTACAAATGCAGTGCTTTCAATGGAATCAGGGTGTATGGGTACCTGGTAGAAGCCACTTGCCATGTCTAAACTAGAAAAATATTTTCCTTTGCGCAGTCTGACAATTTGATCAGCAATTAAGGGCTCAGGATACCCATCAGCGACTGTATTGGCATTAAGCTCGCGATAATCGACACATAGCCGATGGGTTCCATTTTTCTTCTTGACCATTAACATCGGGCTTAGAAAAGGGGAGCAACTCGGACGTATGACATTTGATTTCAATAATTCAGCTATTTTACTTCTCATCAGTTCCTTTTCTTCTACGCTCAACGTATGGACGCTATTGTACGGTTTTATTTGAGTCCAAGGGGCGAATTTCGAGTTCGCCTGTTATTACTCGGCTTTGGGGGATACCCTCAATAAACTTTTCGGCATAGTTTTGTAATATTTCTATCAGCCGAGATTTATCTGCGCTACATAAGATACCGTCATTATTTAAATACTCGATAAACCTCGTCCTATCATTACATCATATTTTAAAAACTTATCCATTATTACATGAAATAATAGTTCTATAGGGTATTGATCAATTTTGATAGTAGCTAAAATTTGCATAGTGCTATATACTGGATTATCTCCAATGCCCCTCAGAATCACAACTCTCTTTAATCAGCGTGCATTCAGCTCCAAAATCAAAACAAAATGGAACGGGCTCACCATATTGTCGCAGCATCCTTCAATTAGTCCGCTTCCGCTAGTTGTAAGTCCTTTTGTGCATGATGACGCAATGTGTTCAGCCTCGCCACATTGGAAACACGTTATTGCAGATCGACCTTTTCCTGAAGATTTGTTATTCGACATAGTATTGATTGATGAATTACTGTTTGTCAGGGATCTCTCTTCGAATTTTCTTTTGCGACATTCGGCCATCTTATGTCCAAGGCTTCCACAATGGTGACATTTAACGCTGAACGATGGTTTCGATCTCTTCCGGTCTGGTTCCATTGGGTTGCTTGACTTGAAGCCATCGTTGGACTTTTCATAAGCATAGACTTTCAAGTGTTGTTGCATCTCGTCTTGACCTTTGATGTTCGTCGTTATTAACATGAGCTGCAGACTTCGGTCCATTTGAGAAGCCTGCGCCAGAACAACTGAGACAGCTATCTTCTTTATGTTAGAGGTCTTCCATTTGGCCAACAGTGATGTCACAAGACGGATCGCATACACAGAGAGACATTCGCCAGGGCTTGGTCGTCCGTTGAAAATATTCATTAGAATGGCTGCCAACGTCTCTACGCCTACGAAGTGTTGCAAAAATAATTCCTTAAAATCTTGTCATTTCATTGCAGTGTAACAAATTTGCGAGAGCCATTGCGAAGTGCTTCCTTCCAGAGAGCCGCTCAGGGCCATAACTAGAGCACTGCCCTCCATTGAATTTTCGCTGAAGATGATGTCCGCCGTCTTGCACCAAGCAGCTGCGTCTGCGCCTGCCATGTCTGGATTGAACTTTGGTAACGTAATGCTTTTCTTGGGAGACGAGGCCGTATTGGTCGCTTGCATTGACCTAATAATCTCAAGAAAATTTCGATTTTGAGACTCCAGAAGTTCACGCCACAAAGGAGAGGCATCGCCCGATCCCTCTTCTGATATCAGAGAGTTGGTGTTATTCATTCTTTTTGATATTACACTGGCAGCACAGAAATACCCGAAAATTAGTGTTCAGCTAATTTCTAATTCTACTCTCTCGAATACACGTCTGCACTCTACGACTTGCACAACCGGAAGAGAAAGATAATTTCTCATTTGTCATCTTATAGGTGCACTTCTTCTTCCTTGCTTGTAACTGACTTTTAGACCTGTCAGTGAATACTTTCAACACCGAATACTGAACAACACACTCGGGCCATGCTCGTCAGAGGCAATCCTTGCCTCACACCTTACTTTCAGTGGTAACCCTGGTATTAAAGAATATGACAACTATGTGTAGCGCTCTCTTTATTATTGACTATTAACGGTTAACATTTAAATTTAATGGTAACAATTGCTGGTATCTACGACATATATGTATTGGAAACATGAAAACCATCAAATATGTTTTCTATAGTGTATATATGTATTTAATACATCAGCATCAACATGATACAAGTGCAGAGATTCCATATGGAAATTCTTCTTATGAACGAGATTGAGATGGAGAAAACAAATATTGATCGAATCGCTATAATAGAAACCAGTCACTGCTACTCCTGCAAGTGAGAGTGATATCGTCAATTAATACGAACGAACAAGCAATTGTGATTTTGAGTGGAACTCTGAAGCATTATTCAGGACCAAAGCTGAAATATGACCAATGTTTACAGAATCCGTTGCAATGACGACTAGCAAATACGGATAGAGCGAAAGGCAAGATTGAATACAACTGCAAAAAGCAATGAAAGGCATGGCATGTGAAGTTGGGAAATGTTTGCTGATCCAATGATCGCAATGTTCCCGATATTATGGGAGCTCTAAAACAAAATTTTGGTTGGCCTGAGAAGTCAATTAAAAGTCAAATTTCTCGTCTACGAAAATCACCGATTATAAAATAGGAAATACTTGAAATACTATATTATCGAAATATGGCCAAATCTTACGACTTTCATAGAAACAGTGGTTGGTGATAGATACATAGAAAATCCAGCGTTGAAGGAAAATTTAGTGTCTAAATTACCACCGCAAGAACGCTTGAAGTGGGCTCGCTACCGTCGAGCTTCCTAAGGTCAGAACAATTTTGCAAATGTCTTCAAAATATGGCTGAGGACATGCACAAAATAAAGAAGTCCAAATATTTTCATGTAAATGAAGTTGACGCCAAAGCAGCTAGGAAGAAGCTTTTTTATTAAAATCTTGTCGGTGAATTTGCAATACCATTTTCCACTATGCATTCTAGGATAAATGATCCGCATTTTCGTCGATAATCAAAAGACTAGCCGAAGAACTGGGTCTAAGAAGTCCCAAGGAGAATCTCACGTTGCAGTGGATTGGGAACAGGAAGGTCTCTGCGTTAAAGGGTGTTCGAACAATAAAGAACCAACAGTTGCCAAAGCAATCGGTTACCGTATCGGAGTTGCGTTCAAAATATCGAGTACCAGAACTATTTCGTTCGATTGTTCGATGGAATTTTATTAAATTCAGCATGTATTCGTTTATGTACACGTGTTCGTTTATGTACACCCTTTTTTTTTAGCGAAAAAGAAGCATTTATAACTACGGTTATTGTCTAGTTTACGTTGCTCATCGTGCTGTAAATTTTGATGAAATTTCAAAAGTCAACTTGATTAAATTAAGTAGTATATTGCAATAAATCTTTAAAAGTATTTTAATTGACCACTGAATACTCCCGAAAAAATGTAGCATGACAGTTCATGATAATACGTGGACCATCGCGGATTTTTATTTTGAAAATTTTGGCAATGAGCAACGAATAGTAGACGTTTACCAGAATTACTAAAGAAGTCACCATGATTCATCAGGAGGAACTGTTCAAACAAAGACAATCCATCTCTAATTCGGAAATTTTTAATGATACGTTCGCCTGCTGAAATCGTAAATCTGGACAAGGATGCCACGAAACATTTCCAATAGGCGTTAGGTATGCACTGACATACGCTAAGTTGGATTTAAATTATCAATTACGAAAATTAATAAATCCATGTTTGCACCTACAGGATCCCAACGAAAAGAGAAGTCTTTAAATTTGTGTTGTCTATTTTCGATCCGTTTGGAATTTTGTCTGAACTCAAACGTATGACAAAGCTTCTCTTTTAATCGATATGGTGCAAGAAAGCTGGATGTCAACAAAGATGACTTGATATAGAAAGATGACTTGGCTGCATAAATTGCAAGTCTTTTTAATGACTCTGTTGAGCTTCATATTTACGGACGCAATTGAGGCGGCATACCGGCGCATGCGATCTGCAGAACAATCGAGAACAGCTTTCATCATGGGCAAAACTAAGTGCTCTCTAATGAAGCGATAGTTCATACCTCGCTGTATGGTTTGAGCTGTCGTTGAGATAAGAAGTGTTTTTTTCTTATTGTCCGCGCCAAGCGTCCTTAAACTTACTAAGCTGTACAAACTATATCTTTACTCTGTTTTTTTTTCTCTCGCCCAAACGCTTATCTAAGAATCAATCATTGAAGGAGACTTGTTCGTTTGGTTTTTAAAAAAAAAAAAATTTTTTTGAAAAATTTTTCATCTATGCGATGAAATTGTATCCAAAAGGTTTAATGAAATTTCAGTATCTAAATTTTATCTAATAAGTGTGTCGATTGTTGTTGTTGTTATTTTTGGTTTTTCAGTATTGTAAATAATATTTTTACTAAAGCACTATTTTTTGACAAAGTTTTTGAACTTTACAAAGACTTTTAGCATTAATTCCAGGCTTGTCCAGGCAAACCGGTATATACACGTTATTCTGTGGATATTTCTGCAAAAACTTCAAGATTAGATGCCAGGAAGTGCCAGGTAACTTTTTATTTAATAAACAATTAGCGTGCACCGCATTTAAGCAGGTCAAAATTGCGTCGCTGCGCATTTTTGCGCTACCAACGGTGCAGAACGTGTTTCCGTTAAATTAGACCTTTTATTGAACACCTAACTAAATTATTAACATTTAATTGTCTACAACATTTCATTAATGTAACCCATGACACACAGGTAATTATTATGCAATTCATAACCCATTTCGTACTCAATTTAGGCGTTTACCAATGTGTGTGTGTGTGTGTGTGTGTGTGTGTGTGTGTGTGTGTGTGTGTGTGTGTGTGTGTGTGTGTGTGTGTGTGTGTGTGTGTGTGTGTGTGTGTGTGTGTGTGTGTGTGTTTTTTTTTTTTTTTTTTTTCATGGACGTAGATGTACGCAGTACACCTAGTGGCCCTACGAATAGGAGGTGGAAATTCCCTAAAACCACCTCCTTCACACCTCACTCCCCGCGGAACTACCATCGAGTATCACTTCGCGGGGACGGGCTGCCTTTCCTAGGCATCACTCCTCTCACGTCGCTCCCTTTCGCATCTTCTTAGGTCCCTCTGGATGCCTATAATGACCTGACACGTTGAACACCAGGTTTCCTCCGTCGCCAACATGAAAGCCATAAGTCCCTCTGGTGGTGGCACGACTCCCGCTCGACCAGTGTACCGTGTGCAATGGTACAGCACGTGCTCCGGGTCTTCGCTCGCGTTAGGGCAAGTTGGACACTCCGGGCTGTCCTCGTGCCTGTACTTGTGCAAGTACTTCCTGAAGCCTCCATGGCCCGTGAGGAACTGAGTTAGGTGAAAGTTGACCTCTCCCCTACCTCTGTTCAACCATTCCTCCACCTTTGGTATAAGCCGATGCGTCCATCGCCCATTGGTGGCCGAGTCCCACCGAACTTGCCAGGTAACTAGGGATGCCTGTCTTTCCGCTCTCCTAATCGCGTCCACTGGTACGCCGTTGCCCATCTCCGCTCGTGCTAGGTAGATCTCCCGCATCTCCGTAGCCAGGATGTCCACTGGAATCATACCGGCCAATACCAGGGCTGCGTCATGCGACACTGTCCTGAAACCGGATATGACTCGCAGGGCACAGAGCCTGTACGGTGCTGAGAGTTTCCTCCGGAGACACTTGTTGCTTTCCACCGCCTTTGCCCAGATCGGCGCTGCGTACAGAAGGATGGACGCAACCACTCTTGCCAGGAGCAATCGCCTTCCAACCTTCGGTCCACCAATGTTCGGTAGCATCCTCGAAAGAGCTCCCTGCATTCTTGACGCCTTCTGAACCACGTAATCAACATGGGCACGGAAGCTTAGGCGGTTATCCAGTAAGACACCAAGGTACTTGATGGATTCCATCGAGCTGATGGTGTTGTTCCCCACTTGAACGCTCATAAACTCCACCTTTTTCCGGCTCGTAATGAGCACTGCCTCCGTCTTGTGGCCTGCCAAGTCGAGTCCCGCCTCTTGCATCCACTCCGCGATAGCGCCGATTGCAGCATTTGTGGCCACCTCCACTTGTCCAACCTCCTTGGCCACCACGACCAATGCCAGATCGTCGGCGAAGCCAATTAGGTGGCATCCTTCGGGCAATTGCAGTCTGAGTACATCATCGTACATGATGTTCCACAGAAGGGGGCCTAGGACCGACCCCTGAGGAACGCCTGCTGTCACCCTGTAGTGCTTTGGGCCATCATCTGTCTCGTACTCCAGCATTCTATCTGACAGATAATTGGATATTATCCGTAGAAGGTATGCTGGTACTCCGATCCTTGTGAGTGCACCTCTGATACGCAACCAACTCGCAGAGTTGAAAGCATTGCGGATATCCAGAGTCACCACCGCGCAGTACTGCTTGTCTCCCCATCTCCACCTGGCTCCCTCGATCGCCCTGGCTGCGATGTTGACCACGGCCTGTATCGCGTCCACCGTCGACCTTGCCTTACGGAATCCGTATTGGGCCTCAGACATTGCGCCTTTCTCTTCGACTACCTCCGCGAGTCTATTGTAGAGTATGCGCTCCAATATCTTGCCGACAGTGTCTAGCAGACAGATTGGCCGATA
>CATQJB020000019.1:0-16847 GCA_958299025.2 Drosophila histrio | reverse complement strand
CTTTCGTCGCCAGAATAGAAAAATTGACAAACAAAGCATTGCCATTGCGGTGTTGCCATGTTTCATAGAGTTCACGCATACAAGCAAACGTGAGCATGTACACACTTGGACACACACACAGAATCGAAATGAAAGAGCGAGCGTCACAGACGTGCTCATCGTTCTGATGTCTGTCCAAGACTGAAATCGTTTGCTGCGCTGAGCAGTGCGCTCTCGTTCTTTTGAGTGTCGATCGTTCGCTCTGGGGTTCTATGACTTCGGCTACTCACGAACGGGGTTCTATAACTTCGGCTATTCTGGGGTTCTATGCTTGCAGCAAATTTTGAGCTCACGAAAATCGCTGTTTGACGCCTCTATGTATTGTATGCTTAGTGATTATAGTTTTGTCATTACCTCAACCAATCTCACTGATTTTGTATTTACTTTTTTGTGGTTATACCTTATACATCTTAAACAAATTTGGTTTAATGGGATCACAATAACATATACATAGCTGCCATCGGAACAATCGGTCAAAAATCATATTTTAGTATGACAAACTATTTTGTTTTTCGATGTACCTAAACAAATACAACAGATTATGCATTTGGTAATGTCGTATACATCCTTACCAAATTGGATTAAAATCGAAGCACTATGACATAGGAACGATTGATAGAAATTAAATATTTGATATGAAATTTGCTATTTTAGACCCTTTACTTTAAAAAAGTAAAACGGGTCTATTAAGTCTGTCAAAAAAAATGTGCGTAACAGGTCGAAGGAAGTCTGGCAGACCCTATAAGTATATATATTCTTGATCAGCATCACCAGCCGAGTCATGTCCGTTATCTCCGTCTGTCTGTATGAGCGCCTGAATGTCAGAGACTAAATATAAGAGATAGAGCCACCAAATTTGGTATGTAGGTTCGGGTATGGGCTAAGCAAATTAAGTTTATTTTAAAATTTTGACACACCCCTTTCAGCCTCCGTAAATGGAAAATAATGGTCAATTTTAAAACTGGAGCCTTTTTGGCACACATGACAAGAATCGGGATCCTAATGTATCCTGAAAATTTCATCCCGATCGGATTATAAACTCGGAAGTTATTCAAAACTCAATATTACTCATTGTCGGGCAAAAGAAAGAAGAGTACATTGTCGTTATAGCGCGCTATGGGGAACTATTAGTGGTACTCTTATTTCCTTTTTGAAAAATAAGTAAAGGGTCTTTCATAGTCGACTTCGACTGTAGCCTTTCCGACTGGTTTTTTCAAGATTTCGCAACCAAACTGACTGAAAATTTTAGCCTTCGATTTCTTAAAAAACCTGCTAGCCTTGCGGGAAAACACTAAAACCCGCTAGAATTGACACTTTATAGAATAAACATCAGTGTTGATTTATATATCGTTGCAAAGGTATATTTAGGAGCTCTTAGTTTTAAGTTGACACATCCAATTTCTATGTACTTAGGGAAAAGCTAAAGGTGAAATATAATTTTTAGAGACGATTATACATTCTATATTTGAATTTAACATATTCGTCACAAAATTGATATCAGAAAAATTGTTTCGTCACTAGACTTACCTCGTGTAGAGTTAACTTTATGGGTACCAAGATACAATCATCAGAAAGTGAATGTTTTAACGTGTTGCCGAAAGTGCCCCCACTTCTGTAGAAAAGTCAGCTGTTTTCTACAAAATATTCCCAATTTTTATGTATTTTTACCATCCGCAGGTAGAAGTGACACATGAACTTATTAGTGGAATGAAAAATTAAAAGTGCATACATATGTGAAATTTTAGCTGTGTTTGATTTTATCTAGACAATGAAAAATCAGCTTTAAGAGAAAAATATATTATTTACAAATAAAAGTTCCTGTTTAAGCTAAAGTTTAATATATATTTTCAGAACAAGTTCTATTCCTCGATCTGTGACGTACCATCCCACAGCTTCAGCTGGATCAACAGGGTGGGCTATCAAATCCGATCCTTCTTTGGAGAATGCTCGTCGTGAGGCAGAAGAACGAGAACGTGAACGTGAGATGCGAGAGCGAGAACAAAGGGAACGTGACCGGCAGAGACGAGAACGTGAAGAACGTGAACGAAAAGAAAGAGATGAAAAATTAAAGCGTGAGCAGCAAGAGCGCGAAAGAGAACGCGAACGCAAAGAACGTGAGCGACGTGAGATAGAACGCCGTGAAATTGAACGTGAACGATTACTGCAGCAACAACGAATCAACGAGAGTAATAAACAAGCAGCAGCTGCAGCATCATCAACATCTCGGGATCGTTCACCTCATCGTAGCATTGGTGAACATAATACAGAGATTCGTATCAAAGAGGAACATCCGCGAACTAAAGAGGAACAAGATGTGATGCTCATGCGCGTATCGGCCGCAGCTAGTGTTGGGGAGCCGCGTTATCATCCTTCCTCGTTGGTCGCGGCGCAGGCAAATGCAGTCGCAGCAGCCGCTCATCATCATGCTAATTTCATGGTTACGGGACGGCATGGGCCATCGCACGGGTCAGTATCTTCAGTATCTCATCTTGCACGCAACATTATGCCACCCACATTAGGTGTAGGAGGGCCACTTACACATTTTGCCCCGTCTGGCCCGCCAGCATGGGGCATAGATCCATACCGTGAACCCTATGCAACTATGTTGCGATACAACCCCATAATGGAGGCTGCTTTTCGACATGAAGCTGAGGAACGTCAGAAGGTTTTCAGCATCTATGCAGCACAGTCTGTAGCTCATTTGAGAGGTAAAGAACCGAGTCCCATACCGCCCCCATCGGTAGGTCCTCTGGGTCCACCTGCCACACATCTTCGGATGCAGCCACCTCCTGGTGTAGGTATTATTGCTTCATCAAGTGCACCACCGTGTTCACAACAACCCCAAACGCAATTACCTACAATTGGAATCGGAAAGGTAACAGGACCGCCAACAATGAATACGACAGTTCAACATATGATAACAGTCGATCCTTTGAGTCGGTCCCCGATAACAACGAAAAAGGAGCCCGAACATACTATAGGAATAGTAGTGAGTACACCTGGGACAGGTGTAAGTCATAGCACTGTTCCTGTAAGCGTTATTGGAATACCATCTGCTTCGCCAGCAACACCAAGTCGATGATAATCTATTTAATAATATATATTTTTAAAATTTAAAACTACTATTGTTTCAAATTTAATTTAATTTTTTACAATTTCCACCACTTCCCTTATGTCATATGAACTCTACTCTTTGGCCTACCTCTATGCAGCACACCCTAAGCCTGATAATACACCAATATAGTAACGCTTTTGTAATATAAATATAAAAATGGAATGAAAATATTTAATAACTTAATTTAAATTTGAGAAGGTTAAAATCGCAATTGAAAAGAAGAAAAAATATTTCACATAGTAAACAAAAATGAAGAATGATGGAAAGCTCATTCTCTCTTTCTTGCTTTCACTCTTTCCGAGATTATTTATGCGAGCCATAAACTATCGCAAAAAAGCTGCTTCTCTCTTAGGACTTACTAGGAGCGATCGGCACATACTACATACACATGTACTCGTATTTAAACTTAAATAAGACTTTAAATTTATGAAAAACACCGATTACCTATTAGTTTAAATTATATATTTATATTTGCATATAAAAAATAGAAGATTTGTATTATTTGTATAATGGGAAATTGAAAATGACATATAAGTAAATCGAGGACATAACTATACTCAAATGTACATATATATACATAGACATACACATTATATATACAAGCATACATACGTAAAAACATACAATTCTAAATAAAAATAAACAATTTGGTATATCTAACAACTTGTGGAATCATACAATACCATTCCAATCGTGCATTATGTGATTCCAGATATAAATTCATGTATGCCGGTAATGTACAGAAATGAAAAAATAATAGAAACATTGCTAATATTTGAAATATTGTGTTTTATTGTTGGCATAAAGACAAATGTTATTAAACTAAAGATTAAATTTGGGAAAAAAGGATCGACAATTATAATTAACACGTTTCATATACATTTTTATATCATGTGGGTATTTTAAGTTAAGGTCTAAGGTCTAAGGAAGTATGCAGACCCCATGAAGTACACATATATATTCTTAATCTTCATCAACAGCCGAGTCGATATAGCCATGTTTGTCTGTCCGTCCGTATGAACGAAAGGATCTCAGAGATGGTAAGGGCTAGATGCTTGAACTTGGTTTCCCAGCACTGGTAATAATTGCAGGCAGATCAAGTTAATCTTTAATTTTAGATGCCACGTTCCCTTCGCCATCAATTCAATTATTTACATTTACATATAATATAATATAATACGTATAATATACCTCAGAAAAATTAAAATTTGTTCATCATATTCTATTAATTTTTTCGGAACTTTTACTTCGATTTTTATACCCTGTGCCCATTAAAAATAGGCAAAAGCGATATAACGAATTTGTGTGAATGTATGTAACAGGCAGAAGGAAGCATCTCCGACCCTATAAAGTATATATATTATTGATCAGTATCAATAGCCGACTCGATTGTCACATGTCCGTCTGTCTGTCCGTCCATCCGTCCGCCTGTCCGTCTAAATGAACGCGTGGATCTCAGCAACTATAAGAGCTGGAGACTTCAAATTTGGAATGTAGGTTCCTGAATAGCATACGCAGATCAAGTTTATTTTCAATTTTCGATACCAAGTCCCGTTAGTTTTAAAATTAGAAAAATCACCATAACATAAGCAAAGCTAATAACAAAAGCAGTTTTATAGCTAGAGACTTGAGATTTGGCACACATGGTAAGTATCCTACTCTCAATATGTTCTATAAAGATATTCAAGAAACAAATTTATGCAGCGCAGCAGATGCGTCGCAGCGCAGTCGCTGCGCCGGGGCGACAATATTATGAACTAAACATAAACAATCAACAGCCGCAGTCCAGTGTTGCCAGACTATCGCAAGCTACCTACACTCGATGCAAGCAAAATCGACTTCAAGCGATATATTTAAATTCTATTATAATGAAAATACTTTTTTTCTACGTTGCGCCCTTAGAATTCTCAACTAGTTCTAACAGTGCAGTATAGAGAACAAGCTTGGATCGTTGGGTAAGTTAGCTTAAATGGTACTGATGAGGGGGATTGGCATCTCCTGAAATAGCTGTATACCAAGCCCTGCTCCTTGCCTTCTTGGCAGGTATTTTTGTGTTTTGATCAATTTTGATACTTCTGTCATATAGACATATAAATAGACCTCGAGTCAGTTAAAACCCACATTTTACCAAGTAAAAAGGTCGCTAATATAACACAAATGTTCAATTTTTAATGGAAATTATTTCTTGTTCTTATTGAAAATACTTTTCTTTCAAGACCTGTACTGGGTTTCCTACTGTCGCGCTCGCTCGACTTATCGGCTTGTTTATTATAACTTTTTTAAAAAATTAGTTGATATTGAAATTAAATGAGCAGTATATTTTAGTGTCAGGCAGCGGCGTATGCCCGGGGCATAGGCTTTCGTTCTAAATCAGCTCTGCCCGCACATCGTCGCTATAAAAGTTCGTGTGGCTTCGGCAGTGGCACTTCGGCCCTTGTTGTTGGTCTACGTCGATTTAGCAGTGTGCCAAAATCAATGAGCTGTAGAGTTGTTCATCGCAGTTCCATTGAAGGATTTAGTTCAGTAGTGCAGTAGGCCGAGGCACCGTCAGCGAGCAGCAGCCAAAGAAGCAAGCGCCAGCGGCAGGGGCAGCATCTGCAGCGTCGTCATTGGCCAGCAGCAGCGTCAGCGGCCAGCGCAGCGTCAGTGGCCAGCTCAGCGTCAGTGGCCAGCGCAGCGTCAGTGGCCAGCGCAGCGTCAGTGGCCAGCGCAGCGTCAGTGGCCAGCGCAGCATCAGCGACCAGCGGTAGCGTCGACAACTTCGACTGGAGCAGCTTCAGCGGCACCAAGAGCATCGGATAGCAACATCAATCGGCAGCCACATGAGCCATCAGCGGGAGCCACAGGCTCCAGCAGCAGCAAGACACAGCATTAGCGGCAGCAGCAGAAGCCACCGGAGCCAGCGTCAGTGGCCCTCTGGCAGCTTCAGCAGCAGGCCATCACCAGCGTCAGCGCAGCAGCAGTGCCAGCAGGCGGCAGCAGGCGCAGCAGCATCAGGCAGCTACAACAGCAGCGGCAGCCCCAGCGTCGTCAACGCGTCAAGCTCCAGCTGTAATTCATAAAAGCACGTGAGAAATGATTCAGTCGATGTAAAGTCCTTACCTGTATTTATTGTAGTATAATGTTTGTATATTTTTCATAGTTTTGTAATTAATTTTTCGTGTTGTGTTGTACTGCGCATTTCACCTGTTTTTGGTTTTGCAGTGACGCGCAAAACATTAAGGGAGTTTCCAGATAGGCAAAATTAGGTGTTGTAGTAGTATTAGCAAAAACTATCGCAAGCAACTAGAACTCAACAAATATTCGATTATCGATAAATAATTAATTTAAAAAAATTGGAAAAAGGATTACAAATAAAATAAATTTATAACGTTTAGTAATATAACTATGATGTGTTAGTGAGTTATTTGTGGTGAGATGGGTATGCGGTAAGGTGTGAGTAACGTTTGGAAAGGGAGTCGGCATAAACTATCGGAGTCGACTATAAGATGGGAGTTGCAAGGTGGAGATACTAGCTATCCACCTAATCCTTGCCAGCAATTTTTCCGTGTAGGTGTGTTGAGATCGAAGTCCGTGTTAGTTTCCTAAATTTAAAATATAAACTATTGTTACCCGACTCGCCCGATATCGAGGTCGTACTCATCCCTGAGTAATGCCGCTAGCTAGCCGGCAAATCGATATCTGGCTGCGATCGATAAGTCGGTTCATAACAAATGGCGCCCAACTGAAAATAATCGGAAGAGGATTTCGCCTGTAGCCGGCGGTGAAAATTTAATTTTGTAGAGACAATAGCAAGTCGATGCTTTCGCGCAGCGCGCGTTGGACGACCAACTTTGATTGAACCGCGGGGAGGACCTTAAAGCCTCGCCTGTCGCTGCGACGGTTGGCCTGTCCAGGGCTGCGTTTGGGCGAAAGTGTTGACTGTCAGTAGTCAGGTTTAGGTGCTGGTCCAGAGTGGAATAAATAATTCTAAACTGTGCTGCCGTCCCTAGGCCTGATGAAGTCCACTTAAATGTTTTAAATATGTGATCAATTTCTATAAATAGTAGAACGGTCCATGCGAGACCGGGACTGTGGTCCGCGTAGGTGGTGTCAAGGCCACTACGTTTGTTGTCCAGTCCGGTCAGCGTCTAGCATTGCTACTATGTCCATAGACCAAAAGCCGAGCGAGCGTTAGGAGTGTGTTGGCAAGAGGGAGCGATCACTAACCGATATCTACTCATGCCCGCCCATATCCATCTCACCCAGATTTGTTTGAAACAATTGTATCTTTTTTCTGTTTGTTTGCGATATTTTTTTGTTATAGTGTCATTGCATTTAAATAAACCAATTATCAGTAAGTATAATTGAATTTATTTATAGAAATTACTTAGAGTGTAACGGCTTATTTTAAGAATATCATTATATTATTTATATATTAGCTATATTAATATTTATAGGATAGGAGTAAAATAGCCCGTAATTTTCTTAGTGTTTAGTGTAGGTAAGTTGCTTGTCTGGCGGTATATAGATTAACTAAATGGTAAGGCATAGTGGCAGGAAAAATATTAGGATATTGGCCAAAAAGTACCAGGAGGTAGAGCAGCTAGTGCAGAGAGGTAGGGGCATGCGCTTCGCCGATCGGAGCCGACAGTCGGTGGATCGCAGAATCACCACAACCCGAGCCAACGCCGCCAAGTCCGACGCCGAACCAGAGTCAGGGAGGCAGAGTCCGGCGTTGACGTCATGGGGCGAATCTCGCCGAGGCGCAGTTGGTTGCGCACAGCAACCGGTCGGAGCGATCCCGAAACAGCGGTACTCCGAGGGTCCAGCCACCGATATCCCGAGCGAGATAAAGTCCGCGATAAATGTCGCGCTGTTCCAGGCGCAGGAGACTTATCGCAAGGCGATGTCCACACAGCTGTCGGAATTCCAAGCGAAATGTTGGATTTCATGCTGGAGATCCAGGAAGTGGTCAGAGGCGGCCGGCAAGTGGACCCGGGAGCAGCAAAGCCACAGCAAATCCCGCTGCCAGTAGCTCCATACCCGTTACCAGCACCGGAGTCGGGCCCAAGTGATCCAGGTCATTGGGTGGACCACAGGGCATTGGAGGCACAACAAAGGGCACGGGCGGAGTGCCAGGGACGAACGCACGGGAATGAGAGGCCAGGGACGAGTCCAGATACCCCGGAGTCAGCTCGACAGGTCGCCCGGAGTATGGCCAGGTTCGCCGCTTGGGCCTCACGTTTGACGGCAGCCCTAAAACGATGCCAGTGGAGCACATGCAGAAGGCTTACCAGTTGCCGTGGGCAGAGATGATCCGGGATTTCCACCTGCTGGTAGACGGGCGAGCCAAAGATTGGTTCTGGATGCAGGCGAGAACCGAGGAGGCGAGGAATTGGCCCAACTTGCGATATTCGTTGGAACAGCATTTCCAGACGCGAAAGACTCGCTTTGAGCAGGAACAGGAGCTCCAAGAGCGACGGCAGCGGCCCGGCGAGAGCATTGACGAGTACCTAATGGAGATGTTGGCACTACGGTCGAGACTGGAAACCCACTTCTCGGATCATGATTTGATTAAAGTCGTCAAGGTAAACATCAGGGATAGCATCTCGCGTGATCTACCCAATGTTTATCACCAGCTGGGAGATGCTTCGGGACGAATGCCATGACGCCGAAAAGTGGGTGACTAACCGCTGGAGTCGACCGCCAGCTGGTCCGCCACCGATGAGACCATTTAGTGAACGACACCAGGTCCATGATGTGTGTAACCCGGAGCCATAGGATGATCGGTCTGATTCCCTAGCAGAAGCCGTGGAGGCGTTGTATCAGTCGCGTCAGGGAGGTGGCGATAGGGCGTGCTGGAACTGCGGAGAGAACGGACACACATTTTGGGACTGCGAGTCCTCGGTACGCAAGATTTTTTGCTTCCGGTGTGGGCAGCCAAAAGGTGCCCGAAATGCCAGGCGGGAAACAGTCGTCAGGGCAGGACGCAGACGGAGGAGTCATGCCCTGGGGTCCCAACAATCAACTGAGTGCCTCCTCAGAATGAATGCTAGGTTTAGGTCCTAGGTATAAGGATAGTAATTTAATAAAGGCCTATATAATTAAAAGAAATACTACACTCTCACGGGAGCCAAAGTGGTCGGTTCGTTTCCCACTAGAGGTCCGGCAAGCAGCCTACGAGGAGGCCCGAGCACGGATCTTCGCGGAGGCAACAACGGGAGAACAGCCGACAACGGAAGCATCTCCAAGAGTTCTGCGGGCGAGACTGCGATACAAAGAGCGCTGCCGAGAGCGCCAACGAGTATGCGCATCGGTCAAGATGGTAATGAGGGGCGACAGGCGCGCTTATGCCGAGATTCAGCTGCAGGGACGTAGCGTAGAAGGTCTGTTAGACACCGGAGCATCCGTGAGTCTGCTAGGAGCGGTTAAAGATAACCCCATCGACAACCAGAGTGCAAGCTGCCGGAGGCACAAAGCGCCGGATCATCGGCAAGGTAGAAGTAGCAGTCCAATATGGGGACACGTCACGATCGCTCACTCTCTACGTCTGTCCGTCACTCCAACAGCCTCTGTTCTTGGGCAACGATTTCTGGCGGATGTTTGAGCTCGCACCCAGCATCGTAACAGTCGAGGCGTTGGATCAAGCGGAGTCCGAGTTCATGACGAAGAGCGAACCAGTCGAACCGCACATCCTGGACGCGTCCCAGCAGAAAAGGGTGGACTCGGTCATGAGCCAGTTCCGGTCGTACGAGCGCTAAGGATTGGGAAAGACGACTGTGGAGCAGCACACTATCCAGCTGGTAGAGCGCTTCTATCCGGTTTCTCCGGCAGTCCAGCAGTTGTTTTTTGCGGAGGTGGATGAAATGCTGCGACTCGGAGTAATAGAGCCCAGCGAGAGCCCCTGAAGCAACCGGATGACGTTGGTGCGGAAACCTGGAAAGAACCAGCTATGTACATAGCATATATACATATACATATACATATACATATACATATACATATACATATACATATACATATACATATACATATACATATACATATACATATACATATACATATACATATACATATACATATACATATACATATACATATACATATACATATACATATACATATACATATACATATACATATACATATACATATACATATACATATACATATACATATACATATACATATACATATACATATACATATACATATACATATACATATACATATACATATACATATACATATACATATACATATACATATACATATACATATACATATACATATACATATACATATACATATACATATACATATACATATACATATACATATACATATACATATACATATACATATACATATACATATACATATACATATACATATACATATACATATACATATACATATACATATACATATACATATACATATACATATACATATACATATACATATACATATACATATACATATACATATACATATACATATACATATACATATACATATACATATACATATACATATACATATACATATACATATACATATACATATACATATACATATACATATACATATACATATACATATACATATACATATACATATACATATACATATACATATACATATACATATACATATACATATACATATACATATACATATACATATACATATACATATACATATACATATACATATACATATACATATACATAAACATATACATATACATATACATATACATATACATATACATATACATATACATATACATATACATATACATATACATATACATATACATAAACATATACATATAATTAGATTTTTCTTTATTTACTGTGAGTTTGAATCTTATAAAAACCGCGCACAGCTCTAACGGTTAAGCTGAATAAAAAACAAGGCGATATTTCACGACGAGTTCATTTATTGAAGAACAACTTAAGACTAACAGATAATTGTGTATTGAGTTATAACGAAAGCTAATTTGGGCATTTAAATGTTTACAATATTATAAAGGCTGGGAACGAAATCACTCGGCGTTGGCTGGGAACGCAAATCTGCTGACAGTGAGTTATTTCGATCAATGCTGATCGATGGGGGAGAAGCCCGGCTTAGCGGCTCTTTGTTTACAAGTGTAGCCTGCGAAAGTTTACATTATCGGTATGCGAAATTTGGGGTGGCTTGGCTACTCTTTGTTTACAATTCCAGCCTGTGAATGTTTACGTTATTGGGAATTTGGTGTCTAGATTTATGTATAACGTGGACATAGAATATATTATGTATAACGTAGACATAGAATATGTCACTTCCCTCTCCTTAAGAGGCGAGCTTGCGAGTCAAGGTGACACTGAAGGGTAAAGTTTTGGCAATGTTGTTTGTGTCATCTCGATAATTGTGTCTCTTTGTTCTTCTTCTTCTGGTTGAACTGATGGCGTTGTTTGGTTCTTGGGTTCGTGAATTTGTTTCTTAAATTTTTTATGGATTAACAATATGGGATTACAAGATACATATTTTAGATATAAAAATATAATTATGAATATGATGGTTATGATTATTATGAATGCATATGTAAAGACATTATTTTGTATTACAATTTTTTCAATGTCATCATGTTTGATAGGTTTAATTTTAATTATTTCTAAGGGGGGATACAATGGTGTAAGATCAACTTCTGGTTGTAGATAGTTGTCGCTTAAAATTATATCATTTATTTGCATTTTGCATTGATTTATACTTATAATTTTATTGCCCTGAATATTAAGATCAACATTATTTTTCTGGCAATTTTGTTTTACAGTTGTATTAGTTATGTTCCAAGTTACAATGGTATTTGGTTCAATGTATTTTATCATTTCTTTGTTATTTATGCGTTCAAAGTTACAAATTGGTGTTGTGTGTAGTAAAATTTTTGTTATGCATTCGTCAATTACTGGTTTATTATCTCGATTATAAATTTTATTATCTTTTTCAAAATAAGAAGTAGTACTAATGTAATCAAGTTGATAGCCATTATGATCAGGATATGGGATAATTTTGATAGTGTTAGTGGACTGAAAGTCAATTGGGATATGGGATATAATTAATATGATATTATCTTGGTAGTTAATCCAAGTGGATGTTTTAATTAGTAGTATGTTTTGGTTATTGACGCTGTCAAGTTTGTCATAGGTAAGTAGTTTTGGATTGAAAAGTCCTAGTCTTGACAATTGCATACCCATTTCAATGTCTTCTATGTATTCTATAAATTGTGATAATTGGTGAGTAAAAGTATCTTGTATATTTTTCTTATTTTGATGTTCTTGTATTCTTTTCATATCATTGTTGATTATGTTTATTATATCATTTATTTCATTAATTTGAACAATATTTAAAGATAGATTATTAATGTTTTTTTCGAACTCTACTCTGTCGTTATCGTCAAGTGTACCAAAAAGGAATTTGTATAATGAGCCTACTACATTGAACAGTCCACGTTTATTACGATTTTCATGATGAAAGATTATGCCATTTAGTTCTTGCTGTAATTTGTTGTATAAGTGATTAATTTGTGTTGAATTTTTAAATAAAGGAATAGATCTAAGGAAATATTCGTTTGCTATTATTATTTCAGTTACGTTAATTCGCAATGAGTGATGTTCGAACCTTGTTGGTAATTCTAAAGGTTTGTCTGAAAATAGTAAGTATCCGTGATCCGTGTCCAAGTTATTTATCTGGATTTGTTGGGTGTGACATATGTTAAAGAGGGTGAACGATAGTATGATTATGAAGTAGAAACCTGTGGAATTTGAATTTGGTTAATTTTCTTTAGTTTTTTAAATTGTGTCTTATAGTAGCGTGTAATTCTATTTCTGTTAGTAATTTGATAATGGTCTGGGTCTGTTTGTTCAACGTTTTTATTAGCTTTAAAAGGGTTTTCTAATTTTCCTTTTTGTAATGGTCCTTTTCGATATCTAGTATCAACTTCGTATTCTTGTCGGTCACTGTTAATTTTATTTATTACTTTTTCTTTTTTTTCTTGGGTATCTAAATTTGGTTGTCCGGCATATAAGAAAATGTGTGCAGGAGTTTGTCCAGTTGTGTCATGTTTTGTTTTGTGATTGTAAATGTAAAGAATTGTTTCTATTTTGCTGAGTTTATTTTCTTCGTCATTTAAAGTGTTAATTATTCTGATTTTTTCATTTATTGTTTTATGTAGTCTTTCGATGTCTGCTATTCCTGTTTTTGTTGTATTTAATTGTATTTCTACTCCTTCACTTTCAAGCCATTTCTTTAGTGCTAAACTGGAAAATGCGCCGTCTCGGTCAGCTTTTAATAATATTGGTTTTCCTAACTGATTAAATATACGCATTAATGCATTTTTGCATTCTATCCAGTCTTTTGTTTTAATATTTTCAAGAGTAGCGAATTTTGAATAAATGTCCATGCAGCTAAGATAATGTTTGCCCTCAGAAGAATAAATGTCAATTACAAATTTGTCACGACAGTGTTCGGGCTTGGGTGTAATTTTCATTGGCATTTTTGTGTTTCTATGTTCTGTTTTTGCTAAGTTGCAAATATGACATTCGTTTATTATGTTTTGTGTTAATATTTGGCTGTTAGGGAAATAATAGGTTTCACAAAAAAGTTTATTTGTTTTTTGAATTCCGGGGTGTAGGAGTTTTTCATGGGTTTTCAAAATAAGTTCTTTGAATTCGGCATAGGAGTTAATGTTTTTTAATTGAATGAGACTTCGAAGAATTTTAGTATGGCTAGTGTTAATAATTTCCTTGTGTGCGTTTTGAATTATTTCAAAATCTGCATCACTGTCTATAAACACTGCACTAGTTTTTGTGCAAAAATGGTCTATTAAATATTTTTCGGCTTTATCTTTAGTCATGTTATCGTATGTAATGTGAATTATTAATTTTTTGAAGTAGTTTTCTTTTTTTATGTTTGGAATGCCTTTAGAAAATATAATTTGTCTTTTAAATGTGTTTATTGGTTTCTCTGTAATGAATATTAAATTACTATTGTCTTCGTCAGCGCTATGTTGTGTTTCTTCTCCGAAATAAGTCTGTTCTATTTTTACTCGTGATAGAGCGTCAGCTATGTGGTTTTCTTTTCCTTTTATATATTTTATGTCAAAGTCATATTCAGATAATTTAACTCTCCATCGGGTTAATTTTGAATTTGGTTCTTTCATTTTGTACAGCCAACATAATGGCTGATGGTCACTATTGATTTCGAAATGTCGTCCTAGTAGGTAATGTCTAAAAGTTTTTGTTGCCCATACAATGGCTAAAAGCTCTTTTTCTATGGCACTGTAGTTAGTTTCATGGTCATTGAGAGTTCTGCTAATAAAACTAATGGGATGTCCGTCTTGAGAGAGTACTGCTCCAAGAGCTACATTACTTGCGTCAGTGGTTAAAACGAATTTACTTTTGAAGTCTGGAATTTTTAGAATTGGGTCATTAGAAATTAGTTGTTTTAATTTTTCAAAAGCTCTAATGTATTCAGGATTTTTAATGTCAATTTTTGAGTCTTTTCTAAGTACTGTTGTCATTGGTTTGGCTATGTCTGCAAAATTTGGAATGAACTTTCTGTAGTAACCGGTTAATCCAAGAAAACCTTTTATTTCTTTGGTTTTTGTGGGAATTGGATATTTCTGAATTGCTTTGATTTTATCAGGATTGGGTTTTATTCCATCCTTAGTTATGACATGTCCTAGGAATGAAGTTTCTTGTTTTAGAAACTCGCATTTATCAAGTTGTAATTTGAGATTTGCTTCAGAAAGCTTCTCGAAAACTAATTGGAGTGATTGCAAATGTTCTTCTAAGGATGTTGAGAATACAATTATATCATCAAGATATACCAGACAATGTTTATTTAGTAATGGTCGTAAAACATTGTTCATGCAACGTTGAAAGGTTGCAGGTGCATTTTTTAATCCAAATGGCATACGAAGATATTCATAGTGGCCATGTTTAGTAGAGAAAGCTGTTTTTTGAATGGAATCTGGATGCATTTCAAGTTGGTGGAATCCTTTTGCAAGGTCGATTGTAGTGAAATAATTGCATTTACCTAATTTTCCTAAAATCTCGTCCATATTTGGTATTGGGTGCCTATCGCTTATGGTTACTTCATTTAATTTCCTGTAGTCGATTACGATTCTGAATTTTGGTTTACCTGAAGCATCTTGCTTTTTTGGTACGATCCATATAGGACTACAATAAGGAGAATTGCTAGGCCGTATTATACCTTGATTAAGCATGTCTTGAATTTGATGTTCAACTTCCTGTTCATATGCTTGTGGATAACTGTATGGTTTTGTATGTAAGGCTGAATTGTGGGTAGTATTTATAATGTGTTTTTCTTGATTACTGAAACTAAGTTGGTCGCCTTCTTTATATTGAATGTGTTGATATTGTTTTAACAAACTGATTAAATTGATTCTTTCTTCATCATTTAAATGATCTAATCGGTAAGGACTTGAATTTGCAGATTCTTGGTTATCGGAAATTTCTCTAATTGGATTTTTAAAATGTTGATTAGTTTCAGGATTTGGTTGGGCTAAGAAGTGGTTCTGATTTGTGATTGGAATATCGTTGGTTAGTTTATACTTTCTATTGTATAAAGTAACAGTTTGGGTTTTATAATTTATAACAGCTTGTGCTTCTGAAAGCATTTTTCTACCAATTAATAGATCATAGTCTGGGGAGAATTGGTGTAGAAGAAATTCATTATTGCCCTTGAATAGGTTATTGGAAAGGACGTTAACTTTCTTTGTGATAGTTAAAGGTCCGTTGCTGGTTTGAATGAGACAGTCGGTGTCATGAACTTGTAAATTGAAAACATTTGATGTCATCATATTTACAGTAGATCCTGTATCTATTAAACATTTCAGATTTTTGCCTTTATAAGTGATTACTATGTACTGTTGGTTTCCAAGGCTGGCAGCTGAAAATTTTCGTCTTGCTCGATTTCTATTTCATTTGGTTGTTCTGTCTCATGTTCGGCTGATTGTGTAAAGTCTGGGCTTTGTGGGTAACTTTCTGCTTGATAATATTGTGGATAATATTCAGGATAAGCAGCGCATTGATTATAGTATTCTTGTTGCATATAATCATGATAGTTTAGCTCTTCCTGATTTCTATTTTCATGGTCAATACTCATCTTACTCTGTCCACTTTCTGCAGGTCTAACTCGTTTAGTCGGTTGGTTGGCTATGCCAGAGTTATTGAAAGAGTTTTGTTGTGGAGTTACTTGTCCGAAACGATTGTTGTCGAATTGGTTCTGCCTTAAGTTTGGTCTGGGTGTAAAGTATGTTGGTCTAAATGGACTAGGTATTTGTTGCATTGGTTGAGGTGGTGGTTGATGATATGGTTGTTGAATGTAAGGTTGATGAGGTCGATATGGGACATAGGGTTGATTTGGTTGAAGAAAAGTGGGGAATCTTTGAATGTTTGGGTTTGGTTGATATAATGGCTTCAAATATTTTTCTTGTTTTACTTTATTTGGGGTTGGATTAGGACAGGGTTCGTTATAAAGATTTTTTTCTTGCAAAATGTTTATTAGAGATCTTAAATCGGGAATTTCGCAATTTATAATTCGAATGCAAATGTTTGTGGGTAATTTTTGAATAAGGTCGTCAATGCTAGTTTTGATTAGTCGCGCATACAATGTTTTTTCGTCAATGTTATTTTCTAGT
>CATQJB020000018.1:0-13374 GCA_958299025.2 Drosophila histrio | reverse complement strand
TGATGTAAATGCTGCTGCTGATTATGAAGCATCACCGGCGAGCCGCCCGCGGCGACCATCTGGTGCGGCGCGGCCAGGTGCAGACCGCCGCCCAGCAGGCTGCTGGACGTGCTTAAGGCGCTGTGCGCGTGCAGCGAAGTTGGGGTGCCGGGATGGCTTCCAGCTCTATTGCCGGCACCGGAGCCAGCGCTGCCAGCTTCGGAACTGGCAGAGCCACCCCCGCCGCCACCACCTGCGCCCGTCTGTTGGCCACTGGACGCGCGCCCAGCCCATTAGACTCACCCGACTGATTGGCAGTCTCCTCAGAGTCGCTGCACGATTCCGAGGAGCCCTTTTTAATGCATTCGGTGCCGTGCCGTTGTGCGTCTTAACGTGCTTTGCCAGATGGTCGCTGCGCATAAATCGCTTGTTGCAGACAGGGCAAGCAAAGCGTTTCTCGCCGGTGTGCGTCCTTAGATGCCGCTGCAGCTCGTCGGAGCGCGTGAAGCGCTTACCGCAGACAACCAGTTGCACACAAAGGGACGCTCGCCGGTGTGCCAACGTAAATGTGCCTTCAGATGCGACGTCTTGCCGTACACTTTACCACAGCCTGGTATGTGGCAGGAGTGTATGTTTTTCTTACGCAGATGCACGCCAGCCGGGCCCAAGCGCTCGGCCTCCTGGCAGTTGGGGCAATCGCATGTCGCACGGCCCGCATATCGTCGCTGTGATCGGGGCGATGGCGTGGATGAGGTTGAAGCCTGCGGTGTAGCTGCCGTGACTACGGCCGAAGGCGAACTATGTGGCAGTGAGAAGCCGCCGACGCCCTGATTCGGCAACATGCTTTTATAGGTGTCCTGTAACAAATGCTGTCCGGAGCCCAGCAAATGTGCCGTATTCGAGAGCGAATGCGACAAGGCTGAACTGTAATCCGTACTAGCGGCCGCGACACTCGCGTAGTTGGCCATTGTCGAATGCATACCAGCAGCGGCAGCACTGCCCATGTCCAACCAACTGCCTGCGGCGGCAGCACTGTGCATATCCCACCATCCAGAGTTGACACTAGCCGCCTCAGCAGCCTTATGCGCAGATGCAGTCACTGCATTGAACGGCCAGTCGTATGGATGCCGTGTATACACTGAACCAAAGGTGGCGCCTTCGACCTTACCTAATAATCCTTGATGAATGTGATGATTGTCCGCCACCATACTTGCTGTTGTTGTGGATGTGTTCGGAAAGTACAATTCGCTACCGTAGGCGGTGGCAGAGCTGGCCACGGCCGCGCAGGATGATGCGAGCGGCCGACTGTAAGGATAGATACTAAAATTACTCACAAGTTTTATAGAACGGTTTATGGACTGGACGACACACAGTGGTCCATGATCTACAGAAAATATATTGACCACCATGCGCCGACGCGATGTTTACCTAGCAGTGATGTTCACCATGGTGTTAATGTTGCTAGTGCTGGATGAGGGGCTACGCGAAGCCTGCCCGCTGCCTACACCCCCACTTCCAGTGCCACTGGACCTGGCCGAGCTGCCTGCTGACATCGCACATGGTGAGTGCTGATCGACGATGCTATTACCGCTGCTACTGACTGCACTACCTCCGTCTCCACCTGCGCCGCTGCCACTATTGCCCGGTGATGGAGAGTTTGAGCTCTTCTTCCATGGATGGAACCCCTTGCCAACAGCTGCATCGGCAAGTGGTGGTGGTGATTTGTTCGACAGCTTATTGCACTGGGCAGCCAGCATGGCCAGTGGAGTACCGCGAAGGCTGGCATGATCCTAAAATGATAGAAGAAGCGAATCTAGTAAGTAAGCTGAATTAATTTTGCCGCAAGCATTAGAGTTCCACAATCTACTCCCATTTTCTCCAGAAACTACTCGTAAAATTACTTTATATATTACTTAGATATGGTCAATTTCGTTATTTTTCGCAACACCAATAACAATGATTTTTAATGTCGTTGACGATAACCTACAAAATGAATTCGCTGCATACATACACCAATCAATCAGACAGTCGAGCACCCGACCATAAAATATCCTGTTACCATTTAACTTCGCCGCTCGACGTCCCCCAGATTATGTAAATTTAAATCGGTATCTAGCCTCTCAGTTTTAAAACTATTTGGATATATAATAGAAACATAGATGTCCGCATAGGATCATTACGTCATAAGCTGACAAAAGAAAATACGAACGAAAATCATACATAGGAACGATAGTTCGAAAATAGTAAGAACATTTTTGTGGTTTCTTGAGATATCTCAACCAACCAATCGAAAGCAATCGAAAGCAATCCAAAAACCGACTCAAGCTAAGTTTAAGTTAGGCAGACCCCTGTTCAAACATTTAAAATCTCGAACTCTTGGATTAGAGATTTGCGCAATTTCAGAAATATAAATCTTGTTACGCACAAAAAGTGTTATAGTTTCAAAAAGCTCATTATATTTCTGAAATATCTGTATTATTTGTAACTAGTAGAATGTGCAATTCGCTGTTGACGTGTAAAACCGTCCCACACAAGAGAGATGCTACATACTTTTGGAATCAATTTAAATTTTAAAATGATTTTCACTGTTTAATATATAATTGTCATTGCGCTTTTTTGACCCTTTAGTTTAAAGACGTATATCGATCTATTAAGTTTCACAAGACACCAAATTTGGTATATTGGTCCGTCTGTGGGCTAAGCAGAACCAGTTTGTGCTAAACTTATTTAAAGGAAGAAGACGATAACACTGACGTTACAACGCACTCTAGGGTATTTGCCCATTTTAGCGAATTTTTTAAACCCTCAAGAACTAAACAAGATATTTGGTTATAGTTTTTATAGCCTGTACCCATTAAAAATGGGCAAAAAAGGCTACAATGAGTTTGTGTGAATGTATGTAACAGGCAGAAGGAAGCCTCTCCGACCATATAAAGTATATATATTCTTAATCAGCGTCAATAGCCGAGTCGATTGACACCTGTCCGTCTGTCTGTCAGTCTGTCCGTCTGTGCGTCCGTCCGTCTGTATGAACGCGTGGATCTCAGCAACTATAAGAGCTAGAGACTTCAAATTTAGAATGTAGGTTCCTGAATACCATACGCAGATCAAGTTTATTTTCAATTTTCGATATCAAGTCCCGTTGGTTTTAAAATTAGAAAAATCACGATAACATAAGCAATGTTAAAGCTAGAGACTTGAGATTTGGCACACATGATAACAAGCTTGGGCTTAATGTGCCCTAAAAATTTCATCGCGATGCCCCGCCCCCTTCGCCCAAAACTCCGAAAAGCTGATAACAAGAGCAGTTTTATAGCTAGAGACTTGAGATTTGGCAAACATGGTAAGTATTCTACTCTCAATGTGTGCTACAAATTTCAGTACGATCAGATATTGAACTCAGAAATTATTCAAGAAACAAATTTATGCAGCGCAGCAGATGCATTGCAGCGGAGTAGCAGCGCAGTCGCTGCGCCGCGCCGACGATATAATGAAGGAAAGGACGCGTGGCGCTGTGGAATAAGTAGGCGTGGCTCAGCATTTTTAGACACATTACTTTAAACAAGCCGATCAGTCGAGCGGGCGCGACAATAGGGAACCCTGTGAAGGTCCTCAAAGAAATGTATTTTCATTATAATGGGATTTAAATATATCGCTTGAAGTCGATTTTGTTTGCATCGAGAGTAGGTAGCTTGCGATAGTCTGGCAATACTGGACTGCAGCTTCTGATTGTTTATGTTTAGCGCCACAGCGCCACGCGTCTTTTCGTTCATTATATCGTCGGCGCGGCGCAGCGACTGCGCTGCTACTGCGCTGCAACGCATCTTCTGCGCTGCATAAATTTGTTTCTTGAATAATTTCTAAGTTCAATATCTGATCGTACTGAAATTTGTAGCACACATTAAGAGTAGGATACTTACCATGCTACAAAACTGCTCTTGTTATCAGCTTTTCGGAGTTTTGGGCGGAGGGGGCGGGGAATCGCGATGAAATTTTCAGGACACATTAAGCCCAAGCTTTTTATCATGTGTGCTCGAAAATTGAAAATAAACTTGATCTGCGTATGGTATTCAGGAACCTACATTCTAAATTTGAAGTCTCTAGCTCTTATAGTTGCTGAGATCCACGCGTTCATACAGACAGACGGACGCACAGACGGACAGTCTGACAGACGGATAGGTGTCAATCGACTCGGCTATTGACGCTGATTGAGAATATATATACTTTATATGGTCGGAGATGCTTCCTTCTGCCTGTTACATACATTCACACAAATTCATTATAGCATTTTTTGCCCATTTTTAATGGGCACAGGCTATGAAAAGTAAATAGGGTCTATTAAGTTTGTCAAAATGTGCATAACAGGTCGAAGGAAGCCCGGCCAACCCCATAAAGTATATATATTCTTGATTAGCATCACCAGCCGAGTCGATATAGCCATGTCCGTCTGTGCTGCTGTATGAGCACCTAGATCTCAGAGACTATAAGAGCTAGGGTCCTAAGGGCTGCACAAATGTCAAGTTTGTTTTAGAATTTTGCCACGCCCCCTTCCGCCTCCAGAAATCCCGAATGACAAGAGTAAATTGTAAGATACAAGTTCCAAATTCGGCACACATAAAATCTACTTTACTTCCAATGTGTACTGAAAATTTCATTGCAATCGGACAATAAGCACTGGAGATTTGAAGCAAACAAATTTTCATTCAGTTGCGAATGGTTGCAGGCAACAACTTGAGGCATTAAAACAATATTTATTAATTGCAGCTCTGTAGAAAACTGGTAGTTGCCAATCTATCGACAATGGCTTCGCTGGCGCAGTGGTTAGAATGTCGAATTCTTGTCATGGGGTCTAGGGTTCGAAACGTGCCAGGGGCACATTTTTTTCTATTTTTAAAAATTGTTAAATAATCGACAATGGCTTCTTTGGCGCGATGGTTAGAGCGTCGTACTCTTGCATTGTGGTCTGAAGATCGAAACCTACCAGAGGCACACATTTATTTCTGTTTTTATTCTTTTTTAAATTAATCAATATAGTAATAAAATAAAAATAAAACAATTTTATTTTTATAAACAAATTCTACCAAATTTATTTAGGTTTATTATAAGTCCTTAAGTTTGTTACTGTCATTTCATCTTTGTTCATAAATGAACATATTTCCAAAACATCCCTCGGTCTGCGCGGCCAGATGTGCGAGAAACCACTTGAAAAGGTCACCAAAGCATCAGGTTACCACACAGGTAGCAATCATGGCGCTCAAAAACCGAGGAACAATTACAACATAGACAACATGCATGCCTAATGAATATATAGAAACAAACACAAAAGACTATATGACAATGAGAAAAAAAGAGTAAGAGCTACTTGAAACTAGCATGTACTCGATCTAATTAATACATAGGAATCGTTAAGCGCTTTGGTGAACTCTGTCTAGCACTACAGCTAACTTGATCTGATTAGTACATAAGATACTTTAACGCTATAGTGAACCCTGTCTAGCACTATAGCTAAATCTGTCTGAATAGTGCATAAGATATTCTATAAAACCCCATACAAATTAATAAACGAAGTTGAGTTCTTAAAAACCAACACGTGAGTGTTATTATTTAGGGATTGGCGAGCGTGCATACACACTGATCTAACGCTGCGACTAACATCGCGACTTAGTGAAGTGAAGCTCTGCATGCATATGGTCCATTGAGCAATCTTATTCAGCGACTGCCAATTGTAGTAGATACTTTAGTCGGTATCACGCAAACAAGTCCATTGATCGCACCTACCGTTCATTGTGGCGCAGCTAGGCAAAGACCAATAATATCAAAAACAAGCAAAACATTGACTGCAGCGTCTGACCGAACGAAAGGCAGCGGAACAACAACAACAACTGAGCGACGACGGGAAGTACAGTACGTAGAAGGCAAGATCTCCGCTGAAGTACTTACAACCGTAACAACGGAACACCGAAAAAGCCTGCAAATAGCAGCACCATAAAAACCCGGAAGTAGCAGCACGAAAAGACTGCAAGTAGCAGCACGAAAAAGCCTGCAAGTAGCAGCACCGAAAAAGCCAGCAAGTAGCAGCACCAAGAAAAACGTCTGCAAGTAGCAGCACCGAAAGAAACTGCAAGTAGCGGCACCGAAAAAGCCTGCAAGTAGCAGCACGAAAAGACTGCAAGTAGCAGCACGAAAAGACTGCAAGTAGCAGCACAAAAAGACTGCAAGTAGCAGCACGAAAAAGCCTGAAAGTAGCAGCACGAAAAGACTGCAAGTAGCAGCACAAAAAAGCCTGCAAGTAGCACCACGAAAAACCTGCATTAGCAGCAGCGAAAAATCCTGCCTTAGCAGCACCGAACAAGCCTGCAAGTAGCAACATCGAAATGACTGCAAGTAGCAGCACGAAAAGACTGCAAGTAGCAGCACGAAAAGACGGCAAGTAGCAGCACCGAAAAAGCCTGCAAGTAGCAGCCCCAAATAAGGCTGCAGTTGCAGCACCGAAAAACCTGCAAGTAGCAACAATCAAGTAACAAGAGTTGCTAAGGAAAACAGTGTAGCGAGGGCTGTACGAGAAAATCACGCGCAGCATCGCATAGGAAGTGGATACACGTAACTACAACGGTGCAGAATTGAAATAAAGACAACAAAAAGAGCCAGGAAAAGGTTCCGATCAATTGAAAAGAAAAATATTTAATTAAAAACGCATATCTTATTCAACATGGTATACACACGATAGCAATTTAATGCTATCGGAACAAGTCAATCTGCGATATACGCGCAATTGAAAAGTTGGGATGAGGAAGTAATGCAGGACGAGCATCCAGGCTTAGATTGGGCCATTTAAGTACAGGAACAATGGGAATTGTTCAAGAGCCAGCATCAAATATTAGTACAAAATAAATCCCTTTGTGGAGGCGAGTATTTCGAAAAAGGAGCATACGAAAAGACGCAAGCCTTAAAAAATAAAATAATGATGGAAATCAACAAGAAGACGATAAAGAAAACATTGAAAGAGATAATGCTACAACAAATGGAAGAAAATGAGATTCGATCAGACGAATTTAGTCGAGCGACACGGGCACTACAATTAACGATTAACCGTGCTGGGCAAACTACAAACAAAATCAAAACGATTCAAATGAAATCAGAGAAGACTTCGATAGAACCACGGAGATCTTTAAAGAAATGAAAGAGCATGGCCAAGCAACGCCATCAATTAGGAACCGCTACGAAGATCTGAACGAAGTAAAACTGAAAAAATTAGATGACTAACAGAAAATAAGCCATCAGAGCAAAGTATTAAATTAAAACCGATAGAAATACCACCGTTTTTTGGAGACATTAAATCATGGTCCAATTTCGCAGACATGTTTAAAGAAATGATAGACACAAACATCAATCTGGATTCCTAAGCAAAACTAATACGATCAAAAGAATTATTAAAAGGAGAAGCAGCTCAACTGATAAGGCAGCTATACATCAGCAGCGAAAGCTACGAAGAAGCCTTAAATATATTTAAAAGTAGATACGAAAATAAAAGACTGTTATTTACGAACCACTGGACCCGCATTTTGGACTTGCCAAGCATGAACAGTGATTCAGATAAAAGTATACAAAACATGCTGGATACCACGCATAAAAGTTTACATGCAATAAGAGGAATGGGAATCCCAGTTAAGGATGCTGAGCCATTTATTGCCAGCATTCTTATTAGAAAATTTGATAGAGAAGGTCTGCAGCAGTATGAACATGCCTCTAGCTAGACGAAGGAGATGCAAACCCTAGAAGATGTTATACAATTCCTGGAAAGGCACCTGCAAACAATAAAGGCTGTAAAACCAAGGAAATACAAGGAAAACCCAAGAGTCATGAGCACAGAATTCGACAATGCATGCGAATATTGTAAATTCGCAGGCCACGATATACTGGACTGTAGAAGATTTGCCAAATTAGATCCAGCAGAAAGATGGGAATTTGTCCGAGCAGAACATCTATGTTTCCAATGCTTAAGCCATAAATTCTCAAGTTACAAACAGTGTCAAGAGACATGTGGAAAATGCAACGAAAAGCATCATGAATTACTACATCAAGAAACGGAAATTAAAACAACAATGACGACCAGAACAGCACAAAATACATTACTAGCAACAGCTCAAGTTGAAGTTTAGTCGATCACAGGAGAATGGATCATCTGTCGTGCACTATTGGATCAAGGATCACAGATTACAGTAATTTCTGAGGAAAAGCAGAGACATTAGGATAACCAAGACAAAACAATCCGATTAGTCGAGCGGGCGCGACAGTAGGATACCCCGTGCAGGTCTTAAAATATAAATGAATAAAATAATAGTAATTATTCAGTTTGTCAGTGCTGGACAACTTTTAAACTAATGTAGGACAGTGCTGGACAGCTGGCCAATTATAATGAAATAATGGCAATAAAACAAATTCCTTAATATCTCCTTTATTAATTAGTCGATCGCTATGAAACTTGCAGCAAATTGCTTAGCGTTGTTATTATGTCAATTTAAGCTGTGTTATCTCAACGAAGATGAGTGTAAACAGTAGCAAATATTAATTTACATTACAATGTATAGTTCCAAGTTTGGCCGATGGATGGCGCCACATTCCACATGACACAATGCGCCACACAGCGGCCGACAGTGCAAAACATCAGATTATCATATGCTTTCTCGTTTGCGCAACTGGAATTTTTATATGCTCTCTCGCTTTGGCCTAAAAATGGAAATAAAACAAATTCCTTAATATCTCCCTTATTTATATGTCGATCGCGATGTAACTTGCAGCAAATTGCTCAGCGTGAGTTATACTTCAACTATCAGTTGTTAGGATGAATTATTTTGGAATTTGAGGTTTTCTTCTATTTGCGTGGGCGGGGGGTGAGATATCGAAAATTAAAAATAAAATTGATCTGCGTATGGTATTCAGGGACCTACATTCCAAATTTGAAGTCTCTAGCTCTTATAGTTGTTTAGATCTACGCGTTCATAGGGTCGGAGATGCTTCCTTCTGCCTGTTACATACATTCATTTTCAATGGGCACAGGGTATAAAAAGCGAACAGAAATCTATCGACTTGGAGAAAATCTAGTTGGAGTATCTAAAGTCGTCGTAAAATTAAGAATTCGACCAAGATTCCCAAGTGACGACAAATTCGAAACCAACGCAGTAATACTAACAAAAGTAGTAATTTCCCAGCCTCAACAATCATTTGAGTACAATAAAGCGGTTTGGGCGAATGCAATTCTGGCGGATCCCACGTTCAATAAGCGGAGTCGAATTGACATTCGTATTGGAGGAGACTTTTTACCGGCAATTCTAACGAAAGGGTTGCAACAAGAGGAGACGATAATAGGACAATGCACAAAACTTGGATGGATCTTATCTGGAAGAGTGAAAATGCCTGAAGCCAATCGAATACAAACCAAAACGACTACTAACTGCGAAAAAATTTGGAACTCTCCTAAGACACAACACAAATTGAGAAAAATTACAGATTTTCAAACCTTGTAGGAGCAGAAGGGAAATTGAACTCCGAATTCAAGCAAACATATACAGAATAGTATAACCTCAAATCTGGATAAGGAAAAAGTAGAATGGTAGTAGTCCCCACTATGGGCAAATCTGGGAAGCTGGAATAAATTCAGTCAATTATCGGTTGAAACGAACAGTTGGAGACAGCTCACTAATATACAAAGAAATAAGTAAGCTGCTCGCACAAATTGAAGGCATATTGTATTCACGCAAATAATATCCTGTGACTACAGCACACATTCTAATTGGACAGCCGACTTTAGAAGTAGCCGAGAACGAAGTGGATAGTAAGGTTTCATTAACAGATCGTTGGAAATTAATATCAAAAATGAAATCACACATTTGGAAGAAATGGAAGGATAAATATTAAGTAACACCGCTAGATAGAAATGCAAATAATATTCCCCTAAGTCAAATAAGACCAATACCCAATAAGCTAATAAATAATACAGAAGAAATCGATAATATAAAGAAATTAATAGAACAACAAAAGCAAGAAAACTTTAAGCAAAGACACATCGAGTTCACCATGTAACATATTTCATTGACATTAATAATTATAGGAATAGTAGTCTTAAATATGAAAGTATGTAATAAGTATAATATATGTAAAACGGATAAACAAAAAATAATAGAGTTCGGATCACAACCAACAACTTCATAATTATGGCCCCCCGCAAAATGTTCATAAATGAATATATTTCACAAAACATCCCTCGGTCTGCGCGGGCAGATGTGCGAGAAACCACTTGAAAAGGTCACCAAAGCATCAGGTTACCACACAGGCAGCAATCCTGGCGCTCAGAAACCGAGGAACAATTACAACATAGACAACATGCATGCCTAATGAATATGTAGAAACAAACACAAAAGACTATATGACAATGAGAAAAAAAGAGTAAGAGCTACTTGAAACTAGCATGGACTCGATCTAATTAATACATAGGAATCGTTAAGCGCTTTGGTGAACTCTGTCTAGCACTACAGCTAACTTGATCTGATTAGTAAATAAGATACTTTAACGCTATAGTGAACCCTGTCTAGCACTATAGCTAAATCTGTCTGAATAGTACAAAATATATTTTATAAAACACGTGAGTGTTCTTATTTATGGATTGGCGAACGTGCATACAGACTGATCTAACGCTGCGACTAACATCGCGACTTAGTAAAGTGATGCTTTGCATGCATTTTTGAAGAATCAGTAAAGGGTCTCTCATAGTCGATTTCGACTGTAGCCTTTCCGACTGGTTATTTAATGCATTAGAAATGACTTCAAGTAGCTATAGTCCTCAACGGAAGTAGACCCAAATTTAATTTCAAAACTCAACCTAAAGTTACTACTACATCTGATAGCTGCAATAGAAACAATGGGGGCATTCAGAAGGTAATTCTGATCACCAATCATGATACCTGGTTACTACTTTTAACATTTAGCAGGAAATTTTCGACAAACAAAAATACCAGATTTTGGTATCAGTATCACAAAAAAAGGAATTGTACAAATAGTGTGATTCATGATACTGATTACTGATACTTTATGACAAGCCGCTGTTTATGTTCTGCTATTCTGTGTTTACTTTTTATGTAGTAGGCTGATTTGTTATAAAAGGCATCATATCATTCAGCAGGTACTGAGTACTGATTGGTCAAAATTAAGTAGAGATTACTGATTGAATTATCTGCTAAATGCCCCAATGTTTTTGTATGAACAACTTTTTTATTTTTACAAATATCCCATCCAAACTCAGGAATCATAAGTTTTATTACGCTTCTCAAGCGATCTAAGCGATCTTTTTAGAGTATGGTTCAGAAATTACTGCAGAATCACTTAGTTATAGTCACCAACATGAGCACCCCAAAATTTCATTTCAAAACTCCATCTAAAGTTGAACATCGACGTAAAAAAGAGTATTTATTGTACCCTGTGGGGGTATGTTAAGTTCGTTTAAAGTATGTAACAGGCAAAAGGAAGAAAAAAAGTAAAAAGGGTCTATTAAGTTTATCAAAATGTGCGTAACAGGTCGAAGGAAGTCCGGCAGACAACATAAGGTATATATATTATTGATCAGCATCAACAGCCGAGTCATGTCCGTCATGTCAGTCTGTCTGTATGAGCGCCTAGATCTCAAAGACTATAAGAGCTAGAGTCACCAAACTTGGTATCGTGGTTCGTCTATGGACTAAGCAGATCAGATAAGCAGTTTATTTCAAAATTTTGACACGCCCCCTTCCGCCTACGTAAATCGAAAATAAAATTTTTTAAATCCCATAAACCGAAGAATATTAAAGCTAGTATCCTGAATTTTAACACACAGGACGAGCATCAGGATCCCAATGATCCTGAAAATTTCATCGCGATTGGATAACAAACTCTTCTTCGGACAAAGCCAGAAGAAGAGCATATTGACGTTACAACGCGCTCTGGGATACTATTAGTGTCACCCTTATTTCCTTTTTGAAGAATAAGTAAAGGGTCTCTCATAGTCGACTTCGACTGTAGCCTTTCCGACTGCTTGTTTTTAATGCCACGCCCCATTTGCCCACAAATCAAGAAAAAGCTCATAACAAAAGCAGTTTTACAGCTAGAGACTTCAGATTTGACACACATGAAGAGTACCTTGGTGTCGATGTGTACAGAAAATTTCAACACGAAGTATATATATTCTTCATATTCAAGTATATATATTCTTGATCAGAATCAATAGTCGAGTCGATATAGCTATGACCGTCTGTCCGTCGGTCTGTCGGTCCGTCCGTATGAACGAAAGGATCTCAGAGATGGTAAGAGCTAGAAGCTTGAACTTGGTCTCCCAGAATTGGTAATTTATGCAGGCAGATCAAGTTTATTTTTTTTTGGATGCCACGCTCCCTTCGCCCACAAATTAAGTAAAAGCTCATAAAC
This sequence comes from Drosophila histrio, assembly GCA_958299025.2. NCBI lineage: Eukaryota > Metazoa > Arthropoda > Insecta > Diptera > Drosophilidae > Drosophila > Drosophila histrio. The sequence goes on along the minus strand of CATQJB020000018.1, from coordinate 945 downwards.
CAAGTAGTTTTGTAGCTCAAAAACGTCATAACAAGAGAGAATTGTAAACAAAAAGCAGACATATATGCCAAATATACAATATAATATATAATAAATATTAGAAAAAATATCAACAACTAAATACTTTTTATTAATATGGATAGTGTATCGGTTTCAATGCTGAAAGGGGTCGCAAAAAAATCACAAACGTCTCGCCAAAGAATCATGTGCAATCTATTCTATTCGAGTCATTAGCTGAATCAAAATGAGGGACAGATGACTCGTTTTCTGTTCGTTCTCGGATAAGCAAGCGAGCATTTTGTACGTTTGAGTTCCGCAATAGATATCGTAACTGTCTCTCCCACGAGTGATGCTCGAACTATCCCGTTCGAACTAATCGCTGGCACAAACTGAGTGCCACATGATTAATTTCCTGTTCGTTTTCGGATCTCAAAACGAGCGCTTTGCACGTTTGAAATCCACATAGCTCTCATTAACGATATCGACTACGAAGTTTTGGTCCACTGGGAAACGGTCATAAAGCAAGCAGTTTTGTAGCTTAAAAACCTTATAACAAAAGCAGTTTTGTAGCTAGAGACTTGATATTTAAATATCCATAAATATCTTAGGGTTGATGTGTGCAAGAAATTTCATCACGATGTCAGGCCCCTTCGCCCACAAATTTAAAAAAAAACAATGACTTAAGAATTTTATCTGGAGTGAATTTGAGCGGGTTCCTGTAGACCCACAGGGTATATTACGGTCGGGGTCCCGACTGTTCAGCTCATTTTTAATTATTATTATTATAATCTTATGAAATGTGCATTTGCAATATATTGGTATATTTCTCTTAGAAATTACCATTAGTTTTAGCATTAGTTTCAAAATTACGAGTCTGATCAACCGTTCGAATATAATTCAATTGGAATGGTATAATTCCGAAATTTTAACAGATTTTCCAAAATT
>CATQJB020000017.1:0-12894 GCA_958299025.2 Drosophila histrio | reverse complement strand
AGTACACATATTCGGATTGTATATATGTCGATATTGTCCGATAAAACGGTGGAAAGAAGGACGGACGTACTGAATGTTCCCCTTCCCTTTTCCATGTAAACAGAAGCAAGCCAAAGGTAACAAATGGCTTTTCAAATAAATTAGCGGGCGGCAATTGTAAACAGAGAACAGTGGAGTGAGAAAGAGAACGAGAGCGAGAGCGAGAGCGAGAGCGAGAGAGAGAGAGAGAGTGAGAAGAGTAGAGAGAGAGAAAGAGAGGGAGGTAGAGAAGAGCAAGAGGAAGAGAGAGCATTGCACTGGTTATAGCTGGATCCACGTGGGTTGACTTCATCATTCGTTACAGCTAATTGATAACTTATTTGATCTAAATTGATTCTATTTGTAGTTTAAAGATATTTATTATTTTTTTACACCGATTGAGGTCTCTGTAAGAAGAAATTACAGCTCAAATTGACAGCTAAAAGATAAACAGGCATGTTCTACAAATATCTAAATATACAAAAAAGATAATTGGCGGTGTTTCTGAATATGTGTTGAAAGATTTTATCAAATTTAAATGGTATTGTAATAAATTATATTCATGCATAAAAAGGCTTATTTATTGTATAAAATATTCCAACAAATAATAAATGTTTTTAAATTGCAATTTGTAACTTTAAACAAATTTTTAAACAATTAAATCTCTTACATTTCAGAAACATTGTCGGTTAATCTGAACATTTGTTGAGAAATTTAATTAAATTTAAATAGTATATTGTAGGCCTTTATATGGAATACCTGAGACAATATACAATGTTTAAAAATTAATATAAAAATACATTTATTTATTGGATTAAATGTTATATTAAGTAATAATTTTCTTAAAATTTAAAATAAATTTATGGCAGTTGTTTTTGAGCACTCTAAAGGCTGATAAATTAAATCTGTGACATTTATTGTGGTTATTTAAAAAATATCTAGATATTTGTGGACTACATCTATTTGTCAACTTGTACATTTGACTATAAATTGAGTTTGCAGAGAAAATAGAAGTGTACATATGTTATTTAATGGTAGTTGCTTTAGTTTTTTCTTTTTTGTATTAATATGAATTATTTATTTTTGTTTTGAAGTTACAGTTTTATTACGACAGCTTTATCATGAATGGTCATACATGAATTTCGCTCAAGTTCTGCCAAAAACATTTATAAATATGATTTATATCAACTTAGATGGTGTGTCGTTCTACATATTGTAAGCCTCTTTAACGGCTATAAATCGCATCTTTTACTCGTAAAGAAAAACTAACGAAATAAAAAAAAAACTCAAGCAGCCAATCAAAATATTGCTACGTTATATGGTGAATGTAAGTGTATTAGTGCACGTTTGTTTGCCAAGCTCTGTGTGTGCTTCATTTTAGCTCTAAGCTGTACTTTGAGCTTATGCAGCAAACATGTCTGTGTGCACTGTGTGTGTGTGTGTGTGTGTGTGTGTGTGTGCGTGTGTGTGTGTGTGAGAAGTGTGCAAACAATGAAATGAAGTTGATATACCTAATTGATGGAAAGAGACAAGAAAACTATTATGAGTCTTCAAAAATTGTACAAGAACAAAGAAGTTACTTTAATGAGCTGTTAAAGTAATAAATAAATTATAATAATTAATAAGATAATCATTTATATACTCTTATAGATATAAAGATTTGAATTTATTTTTAATTAAATAATTTATATACTCTTATAGATAGAAAAATAAATACATTTGAATTTATTTTAAATTAAATAAATTAAATTCTATATTATATATTTTGTATCAGCTTTCATTTGAATAGTTTATGGCAATTTTTTGAAACTGCCCTCGTAACGCGGCGGCATGAAAGTGCGGTGGCTTCTGTTGCAAGCGGTTTTCAAAATGTTGTATATTTTTTTTGTGGTAATTATACCCTTTTGCAATATTGAAAACAGGCATTGCCAACTAAGTAAATATCAAATTCAGGTACCGTAATGGATTATTATAACATATGTAAATGAGAAATATTTATTTATTTATTTAAAGTCAACTAAAAACAGTCGACACAATAGTCAGAAGTTAACAATGAAATTATATAATATGCAATTTAAAAACTAAGGTCTGCTTAGGTTTAAAATACAATAAAAATTATTTATTTTACAAAATTTAAATTTAAAATTTATTGATCTACTTATAAAAATAACGAATATGCAGAATTTTGTATAAAATCTAGGAACTTTAACGGATTTGTAAATGCAATATAAATAAAACAAAATTAAATGAAAATTATCAAACATTTGTTTTCCTAAATTAAAAATAAAACATTTTAATTAATTATAAAACATCGAAATATACAAATTTTTAATTATGTATTTAATGCCAAGTTTTATTTAAAAATTAAAGAAATTATATACAATTTTTTATAAATATTAAAACTGAATAAATGTTTTTTTTTGGTTTTTTTTATATATATTTAATTTCTTATTATACTCTTTAAAATTAAAGAAAAACTTGTATTTTAAATGTTTATAATAAAATGGGAGTAAAAGAGTTTTGCTAACATTTTGAAATAAATCTCGTGTAATTTTTGTTAATTTATTTTTTAGATATATTTTAAATAAGAGTTATTAGAAAAGTGTATTATACAAATTGTAAAAAATAACGTTTACAGAACATCCTATCCAAAAGTATAATATCTGACATTTTCCCATGCCTCCACATAATTTCTTCAGGTTTGTTTTTTAATTAATTCATAACATTTAGTTAAATCAAATAATTAAAATATTATTACAATTTATTTAGAATTGACAGATAATAGATAGATCTATATAGATAAATTATATTCTAAATAAATTGCAAAATGAATTATATATAAATATATACAGATAAATAAAGCATAAATCATATATATAAATATAAGACACAACTTTATTTCGATTAAAAGAATTTCTATTCTCTCAATTTCAGTCAACAGGGTAGTTGGCTAGTTGTGCTTACCCGCCGTACTTGATTCGCTTTGTTTTTGATTTTACTTGTCTTTTTTTTTTTTTGGGATACCGACGATCTCAAGGACGCTGCCACCCCACGTGCATTTCAATTAACGTCCCATGTGGGTCGCCGTCCAGCGGAGAAGTTTTGTTGAATGGCGGTTTTGCGAGGGGGGAAACTACGCGTTGCATGAGGTTGCCCGAGAGGCAATTCATTAATTACACAATTAGAACTTGCATTCAAATAGGCGTGAATAGAGGGGGCAAGGGGAAAGGGGGTAAAAGCTTCAACGCAGCTGCAAAGCAATTTCTGGGAAAAGTTTATAAGTAAATATTTTTTGTTCTGCTTTTTTTTTTCAAGTATTTTTTCTATCTCATCTTTTTTTCGATTTTCTTTTTTTTTGTTTTTGTATGCAAAATTCACAATGTTTACCTTGAAATATGCCATGTCACTATGTGAGTAGTAGACAGTTTTCCCCGCTATCCTTTCCCCCCTTCACACTCCCTATTCACTCAGTGTCCATGCAATTGAATACTCAGTGCAACGGCTGTCTGACAATCGAGTTGCAACTCAGTTTCAGTTGCTGTTTTTGGTAAACTCATTCGCCAAATTGCGAATAGTAGATTCATGCAACAATGAGGCAACTTTTGGGTTGAGTAGACGTGGCAAGGGGAAAAGGGGAATTGCTGAATAGTAGTAACGAGAATTCTAAGTTGTAGATACACGTATCTGATTTGGTAACTCAAATAGTGTTGCAGTAAACTACAAATGAGTGAAGTTACACATGATGAGTGCTTAAATCGTAAGTTATACGTCTTATGCTAACTTGCTTACTTACTCGTTAATTCCTTTTGTATTTGATTTGAAGTGATATCAATTGATTACTTCGCAGACTTTTGACGTATATAGAAAAATATCTTCATACCTTTAAGATTTTCTATTGATTTTCAGATATTTCAACTTGATTTAAGTTGCTTTCACACTCGTTTTATTAACGAGCACTCGTTAGATTTTTACTGGTCATAGTTTGGCTTTTATTACTACATATATGTTTTGACTTTAAGAATTATCTATTTTCTACTCTAATCAACAGCTTTTCTTACGCTAAATACCTTCATTCCAGTTACTCGTTACTCACTCATCAGTTTTCGTTCTCGTTGAAACTCGGGCTCTCGCCACTTGAGCGTTTAACTCTTTTTGTTGCTCTTGAAGTTCTACGTAAATGTAATTTTATTAAATGCTTACTCGTTCCCATTTACTCGCCAGCTATCTACTCGTTGTAGTCGTTGATTTGTCAGCTACACGTAACAGTCTGATTGGCAGTTCAAATTTACTCCTGCAATCATTTCACTTTTACAAAATTATAGTTTCTTACTTCAATTCATTGCGTGCTCACTCGTTAATATATTATTCGCTGGAACTGTGCGTTTACGAGTATTACTTCGATTATACTCGTTAATAAATGATTCGCTAGAACTGTATGTTTACAAGTACTACGTTATTTATAAGTACTTAACTAAATCTAATCCATTACTTAGCTAACTCAACTCATTGGACAACTTGCAATTACTCGTTGGCTATGCCATGTCCGGAAGATGTTCAATTTACTCGTTAGTTCGATACTCGTTGCTCGTTAAAGCTGCACTACAACCACAAGCATTTGTCTGTTCCACTTGACTCCTACATTCTGATAATCATTTCAGACAGACACAATCATAAAGCTTCTGAGCTATCTGAGGAAGTTGAGTGTCTGTTGTGAACTTGCTGACCAACGAATTGTTGTTGTTGTTCTCGTTGCTGTTGTTGTTGTAGCTTCAGCTGGTAATCTCAGTGAGAAAGTGTGTGTGTGTGTGTGTGTGTGTGTGCATTGGTCTCAGTTGGAGCTGCCAGGACGACATTTTGTCTTAGCAAATTCAATATGGCAGCGCATTTCCGCTTGTAGTTAAATGATGCAACATGCAGTGTGGTCTCTACACTAGGAGAAAACTCGAGTTAAAAACTTGCCAATTGCTAAAAGTGAGCCTTAAAAATGTTTTTACTTAGTAACAGAAATCATTCCATAAGAGAAATAAATCTGAAAAATTTTGTAAGATTTGTTAAAATACAAAAATGATTTCAAAAAGTCTCTATTTAGTTTAAAACTCGGTTTTCACAGCGAATTCTTACAACGGAAGCTCTAAATGCTAGATTTTAAATAAAGATATTTAGAATCTTAATCAGATATAATTTTGATGTTATTATTTTGATTTGATATATATTTGTTTTATAGTATTTAACATTCGCTTGTTTCGAATTTCTGTTTGTCTTTCAGTTCAATGGGCACTAAGAAATTAAACAGAATATTTTTAGTCAGTCTTTGCTTATTTTCAGACTAACTGAAAGCCTTTGAATAATTTTATTAAGCAAAAATTTATATTTACAAATGAAGTATACATGATTTTGATTAATGGCAGCGAAATGAATTGATAAAGTATCGTGTGCATATTTGAAAATGTTTTTGTTTGAGAGATTAAACGACTTGATTTAAGTTGGAATTCACTTTTACAATTTAGAAAATTTTACTTGGAATAGGATTGAAATCCTCAATAAAATATTAATCTTAATCGATAAACAATGCTGGAAATCTTCAGAATTGTAAAGAAGCTTCGGTTTGTTGAGAGCAAGACTTCGGTACGGTTCGCGAACCTGTTTCAAGAGCCTCCCCATACAAAATTTTAGTTGGAAACTCGGAAATTAAATACAAACAAATTATTTTATTATCTCAATTGTTTTCCATTTTTTTTGCTTTATAAATAGTCTCTCAAGATTTATATATTAAATCGATTTTATAGTTAATTGATTTATAAATAATTCGGTTAATAAAACTATATTGTTTCATAGTTTAGAGATATATTCTATTTAGCATTATCGAAAAGTCTTGACGTTTTCAAAATAAAACTTCGATCTTCATAGTTTTGCGAAGTCTTAGCCAATTTCGATGAGCATTGTTTGTCCTCTTAAAAACTGTTGCATTTAAGGTTTCCTAAATTCATTACAATTACAATTTTGTACAAAATTAAAATAATCAATAAATTGAAAAACCTTTGAATTAAAATTAAAAAATTTAAATTATAAAATAATAATAAAATTTTTAATCGTACAAAAAGTTTACCATTTTGAATGTATTAACGTAGAAAAAGTACAAATTTTTGGTACAAATGTGGCAGGGGTGATTTAAAGCATAAAATACTTGAATTTTTTTTGCTGTGTATGTTTCTTTGTTCCTCTGTCGGTCTTCCAATCTCTGGCTCCCTAGTCTCTGTGTCACCCCTCAGTTTCCATCTCCCCTCTCTCTCTCTCTCGCTCTCTGACCTTCTATCTCCCTTTTTCTGTTGCTGGCTTGTATTGTCGCTGTCCATGTCCATCTCCATGTTGCATTGTTGTGCACAACTCTCGCATTGGACAGCATGTGAACAGCTCTGTTGTTGGCCTCACCTATGCTTGTCTTTCACCCCTACTGCATCCTACACCCTCCTACACTCTCCTATCCCCCCAATATCACCCTCCTGTCACCCCTCTTCTGGCCATTCCCCTGTTGCTGACACATGCCACAAGCTGCAGCATTGGCATTTTCTTGTTTGTTGTTTGCCGTTGCATGTGCAACCATGTGTAACTGTGTAACTGTAGCTGTAACTGTAATTGTAACTGTAAATGCCTGGCACTGGCCCTTTTTACCACCCCTACTCTATCCCTCAGTCTCCCCTCTCCAACCCCCATCTCATATGCAATTACATTTTGTGTTTATTTGCGGCTCCAGCTTCAAAACTTTTGTTAAGCTAATTTTCTTGCCTGTTGCCTGCGAACCAATGACAGGGGCAGGGGGTAGAGGGGAGTGCAGGGGTGTAGGGGTGTTGGGGTGATTCTGGGTGCTAAAGATCAGGGCTGGGGGGTTGGTGGTGGAGAGGGAGGCGCGCGCACGCGTTTTGTTAACCGCGAATACATTTTAATTAGCAGCTAAAATATTCAAACTCAAAATTGGCCTTTGCCCGGGGGAAGTTCCCCTCTGCCAACCGTTGAACTACACCTGTGTGTAACTGTGTGTAACTATGTGCTGCTGTGTGTGTGTGTGTGTGTGTGTGTGTGTGTTAAAGCTTGTGTTGTGTTTGTTTTGTGCGGCAATGTGGAAAAGTTTGGCCCCCTTACAGCTTCAGTTCCGCCATCAAACATGGGCTATGAATTTTTCAAGCATGACTCTTTAGAGGGCAAATCTCCCTCATTCGCCCTCTCACTCCCACGAGCTGAAAATATGTCAGCGAAATGTTTAAAGTCAGAGTTGCCGCCATACAATAGGTGGCGCCACTTGGCTGACAAGCTCATGAATTTTAATTTGCATTTCTCAGGAACGACAACGACGATTTTATTGAAATGTTTTCGTTTCTCTTTTCTTTGCTATTTTTATTTTCATTTTTTCTTTTTTTTCTTTTTGGGCAAAAACTTTTGCGCCGCAGATCAAACAAAATGCGCAAACATATTTAAGCAACTATTTCAGGAAATGGCCACAGATACACGGGATACCAAAACTTTTAGCTGCCACTGTCTGTCCGTCTGCCTGTCTGTCCGTCCGTCTGTCGATTTTCCCAGGTAACTTCAAAACGGAACTCGGCGAAATGTGCGAAAAGTTTTCATTTTGTAGACTGTTAATTAAATTTCAAACACGTTCACAGACGTAGAGAGCGGGTGAGAGAGGGGATGGGGAAGGAAGGGAGGGTGGTTGTGTGCGAGTGAGAAGCAGATATTTTTCATAATTGTGCAACAGCTTTTCCTACCCGTAATGGATAATGCGTTGGCAAACGCATAAAATCTGATAAATTATACAAATGTAAATGATATGCGGTGGCAAGAGGGTAAGGCGGGGTAATAGTGAAGGGGGAGGGTGAACAGAGGGAAGGGGGAGAGCGAGAAGACGGGGGCACGGCACACATGGCGTATGCTTAATGCTCAGCCGGACAGAAAGACAGTCAGCTTAGTCTGCAGTCGGACAGACAAAATTAAAACAAGAAAGTAAGAACGCTGCAGTGAAGGTGTGCCGGACTGAGAAAGACCCAGTATCTAGGCCCCCAACATGTGTTTGCCCTCGCATAACTAAAAACATTAATAAGCACATTAAACTACAGACGTCTTGTAATATTCATACAATCAAATCATTTATGATTTCAACGTAGAAAATAATAAAGTTTCTTTTCGTTTGTAATGTTCAAACAACACTTTAAATTCGCTCATAAATTTCTTTAAGTTCAGACAAATCACAACTCAAAGTATGTTATATAAAGAAATGAGAAAATTGCTATTGTTTCTAATACACACACGAACAAACACGCCGCAAGTGACAAAATTTAAGAAAAAACTTAAGCTGCCTGCAAACTTTTAGAGTATTGTCATCAAATTCAGTAGCTCTAGCTCTTTATAGATTAAGAATTTAAGAATTTATATAGTCCACTCCAAAGAGACTGATATGCACTTATAAACCCTTTATGCCTTTTTCTGTGCCGGGTGTAATTATATTACGCGGTGAGTTGAATGAAAATCCTGTTAAAGGAAACGAGACTCTAAAGGATTTCACATTAAAGCCGACGAGTCTGCGGCATGTAGATACAGATACGCGTGCGAATGTATCTCATACTTATATTCGCATCTGTATCCACATCTTAGACAGAAGATATTTCAGTTGTCAGCTGCCTGGTCAGGTGGCACGTGGCATGTGCTCAAACTTGTGTACAAACTTTATATGCGCAATTTTCTATATTTAAATAAGTATATTAGTTTAATTTTCATTTTTGTGTGTCAATCTTCATTGTTGCACTGTTCCATTGCCACTGTTCCTTAAATGTAGTTATCCTAAATGGTCAAATAAGTATTTACTAACAATTACTGTTTGTTTAACTTGTTAGGTTTTTGTTGGTCATTGTGATATACATCTTATTAATTAATTTTCTGTTCCATTTCCTCTGTTTCATATTCAAATATTTCAGCTAGGTGTAATTTCTTTCAGTGTTTTAATATTCACTGGTTCTTGTTGCTTTATTTACTTGTTTTGTTTCAGTTTGCCACCGTGTTCCACTTCCCAATGTTTCAAACACTTTATGTACTTCATTTACATTTCTCTAAATATTTACTAGAGTTTATGTTGCCTCCAATTCCATTCACCCATTTTCGCTGTTTCACTTCCATTGTTCCACTTTCGCTGTTGAACTTTTCTCTTCTAGTTGACACATTTTTGAAGATACTCAGAAGTGGGACCAGTGTTCCATATTCTACCGTTCCACCTATCATTGTTCCATTCCACTGCTTCAAATTCTGTTTTTAATATTTCTCTCATAATTGAGACATTTTTGTACACACTTATAACAGTGAGCAGTGTTCCATATTCCGCCTTCCACTTAACACTGTTCCATTCCACCAATCCAAGCTCTGATTTTTATATTTCTCTCCTAATAGACACATTGTTAAATACACTCAGAAGTGGCCCCGGGGTGTCATATTCTGCTGTTCCATTTGACACTGTTCCATTCCACTGTTCCAAGTTCTGTTTTTTATAATTATCTCCTAATTGACCCATTTTTGATTTTTATATTTCTCTTTTAGTTGACACATTTCTTAACACACTTAGAGTGTGACCAGCGTTCCGTATTCCGCCGTTCCACTTTACACTGTTCCATTCCTCTGTTCTAAGTTTTGTTTTTTATAATTCTCTCCTAATTGACACATTCTTGAAGAAACCTAGAAGTGTGAACAGTGTTCCATAATCCGCCGTTCCGTCGTTCCACTAAACACTGTTCCACATACCACTGTTTCACTTCAACTCAATAAAATTAATTTATTTATTATACATATGTTTCATTCTATCTAAAAAACATGTTAAACCGCAATCAATTGCATTCACTAGGAGAGTGGAACACGTGGGAATAGGTGAAACACGTTTAATGTTAAATCAAATATGCATAGCTAATGAACGCGGCTTTTTAAAGCTTTAAAGTGAATACTCCGTATTATTCCAAACTGGCGAAATGAAAAACTTACTCACATGCCACATGCCGCAAAAGAGTTGCACTTGCCCCGTTTTATCTGCATCATGGTTGGCCATATTTTGACAACTGTTACCGCAAAAACAAATAGAACTAAAAATGACATAAAAAAATGGTGACCGGCGAGGGAAAGCATGGATAGTGATGTTGGCGAGGGTGAAGGACGGGTGAAGTAGAAAAAAATTAGTTGCCCAGCTGTGGCATCCACTTGTGGTTATTGTTGTCAGAACTTTTGCTTTTTGCGTACTTGCCGCCACTTGCTTTCTGTTATTTTAGCCAGTGCTAATGTGTGTGTGTGTGTATGTTTGGCAAATCCTTGGCCAGCATATGAAAAGAAGACTCTCACACACACATACACACACGCATGAAGACAAATGTGGCTTTAAGTGCACAAAGGAGCAAACAAAAAATGTTGCCTACTTTTGGGCGCGTTTCTTGGTTGAAATAAGCCAATGTCGAATGTGACGAATTCTCTCGCTCAAATTTGATTTCAAACGTGGAGAAACACTAACACATACATACATGCCTACAAGATAATATAAATAATATAAATAAATAAAAAGTTTTTTCTTGAAGTTTAGTTTTGGGATACAAACCCTTTAATCTTCAATTATTTGAAATATTACAAACATGTGCAAGATTTGCTTTTGTAACTGTAACAGATGGCCATCAAACTCAGTTACGACAACCACAACAACATACAAAAGTCGAGCTCAACTTTCAGGAGTTTTTAATTTTGCTCCCTTAAAATTCTCAACTGGTTCTAGCGACACAAGATAGATTTAAGGCTTGTGATCGTTAGGTAAATTAGCTAAATGGTACTGATGATGGAGACTGGAATCTTCTGAAGCAGTTGAATACCAGGCCCAAGTGTTTTGTTGTACGTTGATATTGTTTCATATCGTGGTCACGAATCAGCTAAAATACTCTTTATATGTATATGGAAATTAAGACCTTGCAAACTATGCACGCTAGGGGGCGCCAGTTAAGCTTGCCTGCTTCATACGTTGGAATATATTTGCTCTCATGTATTTTGTGTTTATCAATCAATTGAGTTAAAGTCTTGAGTTTTCAGCGAAGCATTAAAATATAATAATATTATGCAAATTATAAAATATAAATTAAATTAAAAATCACCATTATTTTTTGATCTAAATATAAACTAATGATGAAATATTAATTAAATTTAAATTTTTAATTAAAAATGGATGTATAACTCTTATACAGTGGGAAGCAAAAGTGAGTACGTGTTCACAAACCTTGCATTTCATCGCGCACAGTAACTAAAATAGTGAAGATAACTAAGAAATATTATTTTCTCTTAATAGTTGCTTCAATCTTGACAAATTGGCGATGAAAGCGAAAATCAGCGAGCAGTACTTAAATAGTATAAAAAGAAAAACCAAAATAACTCGCATGTACTCATTTTTGCACTTTTTGCATATCCTTTATTTTCGATCTTTCAATTTGATTTATTAGATAACGGAGCACGATCTACTGTTATTTTTTTATATTCTGCTTGTACTCTTGTTACATATATATAAATTTGAACATTGTTTAGAGTCCTGAATTGCAATATTACTAAATTTAATTACATAACGTTGCTCAGTGCTTTAATAATGAAAAACTTACGGAAAATTTTGAAAATGGTGTTGTAGGCCTGATTGAGAATGGCTTATAAACACGATTGATTGCTGAAAAGCTTTAAAGTAGTCAGTCTGTTATGATCAGAGTGCAAAAGCGGCGAAGTTTTGTCCCTAAGGAACAAGTTGGAGAACGCGCTAGGCTGCTAACGGACTTGGACGCCTGACTTATGATGTCAAAAATGTGAAAAGACAAGTAATTAACACTAAAAAGATACATCCGTGGCAATCAGCAAAGATGTGAGTCGGTGGACAGCAAGAAGAGCTCTTCGCAACATTGACTACATCTCAGCTATTAAAAAAAAGTAGTCCTGCGCTGTCAGAGAAAAATGTAAAAACGCGGTTGAAGTTCGCCAAGTGTCTCAAAAAGTGGACTATGGATGATTGACAGCGGGTGATTTGGTCTGACGAGTCAAAATTCAATCGCTTTCAGTCGGATGGGAAGCAATATTGCTGTCGCAGACCAAGAGACCGAGACCAAAGACATCATGTCAAGTATACCGTTAAGCACGGAGGATGCAATGTCATGGATCGGGAATGCTTCACTTAGTGAAATGTTGGGTCTCTATTTAAAATTGATGGTATTATGAGGAAGGAAGACTATTTAAGTATTTTGCAAACCCAACTTCCCGATTTTCTTAAAAAGTGTGCTTATCCCGAGGCCGATATAACGGTTCAACAAGATGGGGATTCAAAGTATACAGCGAAAATCGTTAAGAAATGGTTAGGTGAACAACATTTTAAATTGGTGGAGTGGCCAACACAAAGTCTCGACCTCAATCCGATTTAAAATAAGTGAGCAATCGTGAAAATACAGCTCGGAGAGTACCGATCAGGACCATCAAACCAAGAAGAGCTTTGGAAACGTGTGCAGCAGGAATGGGAACGAATTCCTAAACAAATTATTGAAAATTTGGTAGAAAGCTTGCCAAACCGTATGGCTCAAATTATTAAAAATAAGGGCCTTTGGACAAAATATTAAAAAAAAATTTTTTTTTGGAATTTACCTAAAAGTGCATAAATGAGTACATGCGAGTTCTTTACGTTTTTGTTTTTTTGCTCATTGAAGTTCGTTATTTTTATTTTGATATTAACGCTAAGCTCTGGATAATTGAATAAATATTAAGAGAAAAATAGATTTCCTGGTTTTGCTTCATTATTTTAGTTTCTGTGCGCGATGAAATGCAAGGTTTGCGAGCATGTACTCACTTTTGCTC
>CATQJB020000016.1:0-12706 GCA_958299025.2 Drosophila histrio | reverse complement strand
GGGGGGGGGGGGGGGCAATGGCCCCCCTCTGCCCCCCTCCCCCCCTGCCTACGCCCTTGGCGTGGACACCAAGTTCAAGCTTCTAGCTCTTACCATCTCTGAGATCCTTTCGTTCATACGGACGGACCGACGGACCAACAGACCGACAGACAGACGGACAGACGGACATGGCTATATCGACTCGGCTATTGATGCTGATCAAGAATATATATACTTTATTGGGTCGGCCATGCTTCCTTCTGCCCGTTACATACTTTTAACAAACTTAATATACCCCCACAGGGTATAAAAAAATGTTTATGGTGATCCCAAAAAAATTCAAGAGCGTATCACACTTGTAAATTTTTACGCCACATGGTCCTAATAGTAATTATTTAGCACGTATTCAATTTAAGACAATTCATTTTAATCAGCTTCATGTAGGTTCTACTTAATTTAGCTGTCTATCCATTATTATGTGTATGCAAGTAGAGCTTTCCTAAATAGCAGAAAAAAAATTAAAGGGTATGTGAATAATTAAAATGTAATACATTTGTGTACAATTTCAATATTTAATCTCTAAATTGTATTTAATTTAGATTAAAATTAACCAAAAGAAAGAGATTGCGAGATAATTGAGAAAAAAGTAGCAGCTAAATGAGTACACACACCTTGAAACGTTCTTATTTAGGTACAAGTGTACACAAGGGTTAATCATAAGGCAATTGTACCTAATTTTCAACGCACAGAATAAGAAGACGAAAAGGGAACACGAAAGTAGGTCAATATTGCCGATCAGCTGATCTGATTTGCACCAAATACCTTGCCGCGCACACTTTCCTTTCTCCTTCTTATAAACACACAATAAATAAACAGCGACAAAATTTAGAAAAAAATTGTAGTTTATCACTCATGTTTTTTTAGTAATCCATCGATGAAAGCACTTCCAACATCGTTGTTAAATTCGCTGCACTTTCTATTTATTTTGTAACAATGCCTTTTTTTTTATTGTTAGTTGAAAGTAAGAGGAATATTTTAAACGTATTCTTTTCTTTTGTATTTCATATGTTTGTTAAAAGTATGTAACGGGCAGAAAGAAGCATGGCCGACCCCATATAGTAAATATATTCTTGATTAGCATCAATAGCCGAGTCGATATAGCCATGTCCGTCGGTCTGGCGGTCCGTCCGTATGAACGAAAGGATATCAGAGATGGTAAGAGCTAGAAGCTTGAACTTGGTGTCTTAGCACTAGTAATTTTTGCAAGCAGATCATGTTTTTCTTTTTTTTATATGCCACGCCCTCTTTTCCCACAAAATAAGTAAAAGTAAAAGCTTAAAACAGCTAAAGACTTCACATTTAGCACACATGATAAATATTTTGTGGTCAATGTGTCCAGAAAATGTTATCATGTTGCCACGCCCCCCTCGCCTACAAAACGGAAAAGCTTACATCAAGAGCAATATTACAATTAGAGAGTTGAGATTTGGCACACATGATGAATATTTTGTGGTCGATGTGTCCAGAAAATTGTATCGCGATGCCACGCCTTCTTCACCTCCCTTGTAGCTAGAGACTTGAGATTTGGCACACATGATGAATATTTTGTGGTCGATGTGTCCAGAAATTGTATCACCATGCCACGCCCCCTTCACCCACAAATTAAGTAAAACCTCATAAAGCAACCAGTTTTGTAACTCAAAAAACCTCATAACAGAAGCAGTTTTGTAGCTAAAGACTTGAGATTTGGCACACATGATGAATATTTTGAGGTTGATGTGTCCAGAAAATTGTATCACGATGCGACGCCCCCTTCGCCCACATAAATTCAAAAACGAATGACTAGAGAATTTCATCTGGAGTGAATTTGAGCGGGCTCCTGTAAACCCCCAGGGTATATTACGGTCGGGGTCCCGACTGTTCGGCTTGTTTGTTATATTAATAAACCAAAAAAACTATATTACTCACTAATTTGGTAATTACTACATTAAATTAACACTAGGCCATAATTAAACTCTTGATGTTTTTGCACACGACCTTGAGCGCCACAAGCGTCTCTGGGGTGTCCCGCTCAGGCATTGAAATCTGATATGCAATTTCAAAAAAAAAAATGCTTATTTAACAACCAATGGGCACTTGTAAAATAAGAAGCAAAACTATTTGTTTCGGCGTCGTTCTTGTAGGCGTAGAGGGAAAAAATATAATATATATTTTTATCTCTCTGCAAACTCCGCTGATCCGTCCCGTTCATTAAGCTAATTCGCGGCGAGGCCAACTGATGCGCTAAGCCTGGACTTGGGCGGCCTCTCTAGTTTCAGGAAATTCCCAAATTCTTTTTGCTGGGAATTTATCTCCACCTTCCCGTCTCTTTCCAGTCGGCGTTCAGATGGGAACGTGACGGTGACCTTGGAGCACTGAAGGCATCCGCTGATGAACGCCCAAAAAAGAGGGAACTTTTTTAGAAAATGTACGTTTAGTACATGGGGCCAAGCATGCAAGCAGGTTTAAACAAAATCAATTGGTATAATTGAACTACCAGTTCTTAGTTTAATTTAATTTTTTTTTATATAGAGTCCACTCACCAATATTTTGTTTTGGCCACTAACACAAAAGAACAATTTCTTAGTATTATTTGTTTTTTAATTTTTTTTCTTAACGTGCAGCTTACTTCTGCTGATCTGCGGTACTTGGAAAAAAATAGCTTATGCGTCTGATCTGTGCCACCTTTGAAATTGAAAAGAAAGGTTATTTCCTATCCGCTTGACTAGAGACCCAAAATTTGAGGTGCATCCAAAATTGACAATAGTGTCGGTTAAAAATTTTGGATATTTTGTTTTTGTATGCTGCACCAGCTGACTGCTTAGGCACGCATTGAATGCATACTTTCAGGGGGAGGAGAAAAATTGTCTCGATATAATGTTTTATAATCGCAACTTTTCTTTCATATGATTTGTTATGCGTACTTTTCTTTTAAATATTAATATTATTTATTGTCTTCATACTCAGAACATTGCTCCTTTTCATTTGTTGTGAAATATTTAAGGTTTTTAAATTAATTGTTGGCAATCTTTGGAAACATTTTCACTAATATGTATGGAATACTCATAAGTTAACTTGCGTCTACTGCTCTGCACTCTACTTCTTTTCACGTCCTTTTGAATAATACATGAGACCAACCAAGACTTTTGTTTACTGTTAGGTTAGGTTAGGTTAATCGGACTGCTCAACAGAATGTTGAGTTCACCACGAGGCCATTCGGCCCATTGTGATGTTTATCGCCTGTGAGAATAGAAAGGATTGTTGGAGGTTTGAAGGGCGTGGGAATGGGAGTTTGAGTTGTTCTGGTCCCGAAAACCTTAGTTGGTCCCGTTTGGCGAATTCGCCTTTGGAACCAACCAGTGGAGTCGAGGAAGAGTACCAGATCTTTCAGTCTCAGTTTTGCGAGACTGTCCAGTTCCTCGAAAAAGGGTTCCCCGAGAAAACGGGTTCTCCTTCTAAGTAGTGCAGGGCAATAACACTCTCTCAGTCATGCCCTCCTCTTCCTCTTAGTTCCCACAGCTGCCTTAATGCCATTCGACCAATGGGACAGTGACCCGTCAAGACTCCTATCAACACTCTTATCCTGTTCTTGCTAAAGTGTAGGAGTTCTGATGATCGCTTTGGGTTACGGTCTGGCCAGATTGCTTTGGATATATTGTATCCCTGGGTCGCTTTTCACTGCTCTTCTACCGCAGTCCTCGCCGTTCTTGCTAGTTCGGAGAGGCCATACTGAAGAGGTCTTTGTACATCAGTCACCGCACTACCTGCCGGTAGCGCTGATCCTTGGCTTGCACATTCGTCAGCCCTCTCGTGTCCTGGTACACCGGAGTGTCCAGGTACCCAGACAAGTTTGATTGAATGGTGGCAACGGTTCAGCGCTGTGACCGTGTTTCGAATGAGTTTGCTCTTGGTGCTGTTTGGGGACAGAGCCTTAAGGGCTGCCTGACTGTCGACGTAAATAGATTTGTTCCTTGAAGGTTCCTCCAAGGTGGATATCAGTTTGGTCGACTGCCAGACAGCACAGATCTCCGCCTGGAAAATACTGCACCAGTCCGGAAGACGGTATGAGAGATTCGCAGTAGGATATATAGAGAACACACCTGCTCGAGTGCCTTCATCCGTTTTCGAACCATCCGTATAGATTGACAGCTCGTTCCCACATAGAGGGGTTTTTTGGTGCCAATCGGTCCGTGATGGGAACACAATGTTAATCTGTCTTCCCACTTATATTCAGGAACACAGTAGTCCTCCTTGTGTGGCCCAGCATTGCTTTTTACTGAGCGTAGAATGGCGCTGTAACCTACCGTACTTGGCTTAATGAGGTTCAGAGCTCTAAGCCTGACCGCACTCCTGGCTGCCGCGTACTTCAGGAAGATGTCTTTTGGTTCCAGGTCTAGCATGACGTTTAGGGCTGCTTGGGGAGTGGAGCGTATACATACCGTTAAACCCAAGCAAGCCAGTCTTTGTACTTTTTGGAGATTATCTAGGTGAGATTTGGTGCATGCCAGTGTTCCATAAGTAAGTATGGGTCTGACAACAGCCGTATAAAACCAGTGGATAATATTCGGTCGTAGCCCCCATCTTTTCCCAAAAGTCTTCTTACACAAAGAAGGCTTGCAGTGCCTTTATCATCCTCTCCTCCGAGTTTCTCTTCCAAGAGAGTTTCGAGTCGAGAATTACTCCTAGGTACTTTGCCTCCTTTGCCAGTCTAAGCTGTATCCCTCCTAGTGTAGGAAGTCTAAAGCTCGGTATCTTGTACTTTCTTGTAAACAGAACCAGCTCGGTCTTTTGTGGGTTTGCCTCAAGACCATTTTGCTCTGCCCACCATAGAGTAAAGCCGAGTGAATTTTCCATCAGTTCACTGATTGTTGGCAAGAACTTGCCAGTCACCAGTAAAGTCAGGTCATCAGCGTAGGCCGTTACTCTGCATCCTCTATTTTTCAGTTTTAGAAGAAGGTCGTTGAGAACGAGATTCCACAATAGAGGAGATATGACTACTCCTTGAGGTGTCCCCCTCGTGGCCAACTTTCTAATTTTTGAAGTGCAAAGTTGGGAGTTGATCACTCTGCAGCTGAGCATATTGCTGAGCCACTGATTGATCATCGGGTGTGAGCCAATTTTGGCAAGTGCTGCCGTTATCGACTCGATCCTGACATTGTTGAAGGCTCCTTCTATATCGAGGAATGTTACCAGCGCAAACTCCTTTCTGTGCAAGATGTTTTCAATACTACTAACTACCTCATGTAGTGCTGTATCAAAGGATCTACCTTTGAGATAGGCATGTTGAGAGCTACTGAATACATTTGGAGTCAGCTTCGTTCTTAGATATAGATCCAGAAGTCGTTCTAGCGTTTTGAATAAAAACGATGATAGACTAATTGGACTATAGTCCTTCGCTGAGCAGTGGTTTATCTTTCCTGCTTTGGGAATGAATGCCATAGAGGGGCATCCTCTGAAGATTGTCGATAGCCATGGCAAGAGGTCGTGACACGCAGCTTGCAACATAGCCGGTCTAACGCTATCCGGTCCTGCAGATTTGTAGGGTTGAAATGACTTGATAGCCCAGATTATCTTCTCTTCATTGATTATTTCCTCCATAATGGCTTCACTTTCCACGTACACCCCCCCCCCCCCACCCCCTCAGGCTCTTCACTGGTAGTGGAGGCGGTGATCCCGCCCCCGTCATCCGCTTCCAAGCAACCCGGGAAGTGGGTATCCATGAGAAGTTCCAAAGACTCATGGCTATTTCTGGCGAAATTGCCGTCCAGGTCGCATAGGAGACCTGGTTTAGCGGGATCCTTAGCCAGTAGCCTTCGAAGTCTGGACGCTTCAGTGGTACTGCTCAGATCTTCGCAGAAAGCAGCCCATGAGTCTCTTTTGGCCTTCCTACAGAGTCTTTTAAATGTCTTGAAACTCAGGTGATAGGTGTCCCAATCATCCTGACAATTTCTCGCCTTAGCCTTGTTGTATAGCCTCCTTGTTTCCTTCCTGATTTGACATAGCTCCTGTGTCCCCCACGCGCTGCGATTGGACCTTGGAGGTCGGCTAATGGGGCAGGATTTAAGAGATTTAATCTCAAACACTATCCTATAGTGATCAGAGAAAGAACACTCCGTGGAGACGTGCCTTTTATCTATTGTGAGGGAGTCGCTGTTAGTCGCTAGGGTTAAATCTATAACCGCTGCACGGCTCTTATTGCGGAATGTGGGGTGGTTGCCCCTGTTTCACACAATAAGATTTGTGAACAGAACGAATTCGAACAGCGCCTCCCCTCTGGGACAAGGAGATGATATCCGCGAGAAACCAATCCACAAACCCTCACACTCACGATCCAGGGTTCCTGGATGAGAGCCACGTCTACCCTCTCCCTATCCATGAACCGTAGTAGGTCAGCCGAGGGATCCCCAGAATGATGTAGATTAATCTGCACCACCCTAAGTTTTTAGGGCTGACCTAGCATCCTTTCCGTCTGGTCCAGGGATGTATGCTCTGATGCATCCTAGTCCCATCTTCAACTGGCCTTGCTTCTTCAGGAGTTGGCTCCTGGACTCTGCACCAATGCTGATGCAGAGATCCTTGCCGTTTCCCTTGTCGCGGGCCAGCCCTTGCCTGATCGTCCAATCCCCGGTAACACAGTCCTCGTTCTGGCACTTGATCATGTTAAGGGTGGTTCCATCCTCCATTATCGGAGGTGGGATCCAAACCTTAATGATCGTTCGCTCAGGGACGAGATCCGTGGGAACTACGTCAATCTTCGCACCAGGCCATAGTTCACAAATACTTTGGATTGTGTCTTTGAGAAACCGCAAGGATTCCTCGTTGGCACAAGCCACTGCCTTAGCGCCCTTATACCACTTGATGGCATCGAAG
Organism: Drosophila histrio; assembly: GCA_958299025.2. Lineage (NCBI taxonomy): Eukaryota > Metazoa > Arthropoda > Insecta > Diptera > Drosophilidae > Drosophila > Drosophila histrio. Next base: position 5,818 of record CATQJB020000016.1, on the reverse strand, counting down.
TCGGCTAGAAACGCATTCTCTGGTCGGAGCATGGCATCATGTAGGGCCTGGTTTATGGACTTCTCTAAGGTGAGCCAATTACCAGCAGTGAGTTTCCTTTCCGGGTCGCTTCTGTCGATAATGGCCACCTGAAGCGCCGGCTTTGAGCTTAAGCTGGCTAGAATTCCTTCTGGACGCATCCGCTTGTTCTTTGAAGCCTTTGCTGAGTCGTCCGACCTCTGCCGCTTAGTGACACAGGTTTTGCTGCTCTTATTGCCTTCCGTTCTCCCTTTTTTGGGGGTGTGGTGGGCGCAGCTATGGAGGTGTCTTTCCGGAAGTTGGATTTCCCTGTAGGTGATGCTGCTGGCTTCGAGTTGGAAGGTATTGCCTCCCTTTTCGAAGCAGCCTCAGTCACCTGTTGTGAAATCTTCTTCGCCGGTTCCACTGACTACACTACTGTACTGTGCGAGAGGTTTTGAGTGTTACCAGACTCGGTAAGCCTCTCGTACCGCCTCACGTTGTATTCGTGCTTTTTCTTCAGTTTCCTCTCCTTCGCGTTCAGCGACTCTGGATTGCGGCCTTGAAGCCCCCTAAGGAACTTGAGTGAGGCCTTGTACCCTGAGCGCTGTTTGCGTCGGAGGTCCTCTATCTCGACATTACGATTCGACACGACCGTGCCAGCTTTAGTCACCTCGTCGGGCCTTCTGTTCTGTGGCTCGTCCTTCAACGGCATACTAGCAAACGCGAGCGCGGTTAATGTGACTATGCATCACCCGATCGATCGGGATAATGCAGAGTCCATTGCCATCCGTCACCCTCGTGGAGGGTTCAGTTAGAGGATTGTTGCCAGCCTTTGTTTACTGTTACTCGTTTCCCAAAAGTGTTCATTGAGGGATTGCCGATTTTCTTCACAAAACTTAGAGAAACAGTTATTACCGCTTTTTTTATTAAAACAGGGGTTCCTTTGGGCACATCTTGCAATTTGGATTTGTGGAATTCCGTTGCCTTCCTTTAGATTTTTGTAGCCCCGCTTACCAATGCAAGTCTCCTCTTTAATTGAAACGACATCTGTATTTGACTGGCTTTCACTATCGCTGTAAGGCACAAGTGACATTGCGATAACCTTGAGCAAAATATGTAAAAGTAAGCAACTTAAAACTTGTACCATACAACACTGAACAGACCACATTTTCTATGACAGAGAACCAACACATAAAATCGTTATGATTAAATAACAATAAAATTTTTTTACTTACTTTAATGTATTAGGAACTATGTACTGTACTTAGTATAACCTTTCACTTCATAATCCGAAACTACATAAAATCAAACATTTGCAAAGATTCAACTCAGAGATTAGATCAACGGCACTTTTTCGGTCTTTTTCAATTCTAATTCGGTTTATCTTAATCTTGATTTGAACAGTTCTCTTTGATGCACTTGCGTACATCCATATTTGGTATTGTGTCGCTTGCGTTATTTTCGCGGGCACCAAAAGCCAATATCTCCGTAAATATATACAATTAAAATGTAATATTTTGGGTGCAGATGCGGTTGGTGTTTATAAACACATTTGTATTAAAAAGAAATTTCGGAAAATGGCGCATGCGTTATTTTCGCAAATAGGGCTCGATCTATTCATTTTTCTGGGAGTTTTGATAAATCCCAGTAACAAATTTACCTGGTACACTTTTTTGAATGGCAGAGGTTCATCTTTATGTTTTATAGTCTTTGGTATAACTAAGCTGGTTTTGTAATTCTGAGAAATGAAATTATTAAGTATGTTATTAAAATGTTTTATGATTCTATTGTGGACTGTGAGTGGAATATTTTTTATCATTGGGTAGCATATTCTGTTAATTCCTGGTGTGAATCCTTTTAAAGATTTTAAACTAGCTAGGAACTCGGATAAGGTTATGTTTTATTCTTAATTAATTGTGCTGATGATGATGGAGTATGGATATTATATAGAACGTTGGACATTTGAAATGTGAAGACATTACTAGAGTTATGATCTTCAGACAGTAGAGACCAATGGTTAGCGAAAATTTTTGCTATCGATTTGCTGGATGTGGTTTTTTTTATTGTCTATTGAGTTTGCTACGGAAAGAATGTTTTTGTTAGGATTTAGCCCGCAAAAATGTCTCATGTTTGGCCATATTTTAGCAGTTGGTGTGGAGTGTCATCACTTTTACATATTTTAGCCTGTCTTTCAAAAATGGCGTTTGCTTGTCTGTAGATTAAAATATTTTCCATGTTTATGTTTCGCTTTAAAATGCTCCAAGTTTTGTTTTTGTTCATATGTACCCAGTTGATTTAGGGCTGAATTCCACCAGGGAACCTTATAGTTTTGTTTTCCAGTTGAAGTCGGTGGTATGTTATAGTGTGCATTTTTCAAGACTATATTATTTATACCAGCTTCTTTATTAATATTTGACCTAAATGGTAGCTTATCATTTAACTTTTCACTCATGTGCGAAAAAGATTCCCAGCCTGCTTGTTTTGTTATGAAGTAAGGCCTAGATGTTTGGGGATTTGGGAATAGAGAAATGAGGAGAGGAAAATGGCCACTTCCAAATACATATGTAGATCATTGAAAGTGTTCCATTCGGCGAAAAGTGCAATTTGGGTCGAGTAAAATTTAAAATCTATGTGTGTAAATGTGTCATGTGTGGTGAAATGTGTAGGTTATTTATCGTTTAATAATATGTACCGTGAATGCACTATGAATTTGGCCAGAATGTTGCCTCTTCGGTTATTTTGAGGAGAGCACCAGCTGTTATGCCAACTATTTAAATCTCCTGTAAAGACAGGCAAATTAATAAATGTTTTTTAATGGACCATTTTAACTTATTTCAAGATAAGCTTTCAAATTTTAACGTATGAAATATGCGTGCTAAATATAAGGTATATTTAACAAATGATGGACATAATTGTGAACATTACGACATTATTACAATAAAAGTAAATAGATCAAATTTATATTTAAAACGAGATTTAAATTAAGAAATGTAATGAATATACAAAAAAGTTTTTAGTATATAAGTTATTATAAAATGTATTTAGTATACATTAAAAGGGGATATAAATAAATGCAATTTGATTAGAAACAAGCCGATTAGTCGAGCGGGCGCGACAGTAGGATACCCTGTGCAGGTCTTCAAAGAATAGTATTTTCATTATAATGGGATTTAAATATATCGCTTGAAGTCGATTTTGATTGCATCGAGAATAGGTAGCTTGCGATAGTCTGGCAACACTGTTATGTTTGGCGACACAGCAGACGAAAGGCATCTAAAACATACATCAACAAACGCGTCTTTTCGTTCATTATATCGTCGGCGCGGCGCAGCGACTGCGCTGCAACGCATCTGCTGCGCTGCATAAATTTGTTTCTTGAATAATTTCTGAGTTCAATATCCGATCGTGCTGAAATTTGTTGCGCACATTAAGAGTAGGATACTTATTATGTTTGCCAAATCTCAAGTCTCTAGCTATAAAACTGCTCTTGTTATCACATTTATTATGTGTGCCAAATCTCAAGTCTCTAGCTATGAAACTGCTCTTGTTATCAGCTTTTCCGAGTTATGGGCGAAGGGGGCGGGGCATTGCGATGAAATTTTCAGGATACATTAGGCCCAAGCTTTTTATCATGTGTGCCAAATCTCAAGTCTCTTGCTTTAACATTGCTTATGGTGATTTTTCTAATTTTAAAACCAACGGGACTTGATATCGAAAATTGGAAATAAACTTGATCTGCGTATGGTATTCAGGAACCTACATTCCAAATTTGAAGTCTCTAGCTCTTATAGTTGCTGAGATCCACGCGTTCATACAGACGGACAGACGGACGGACAGACAGACGGACAGGTGTAAATCGACTCGGCTATTGATACTGATCAAGAATATATATACTTTATAGGGTCGGAGATGCTTCCTTCTGCCTGTTACATACATTTACATAAATTCATTATAGCCTTTTTTGGCCATTTTTAATGGGCACAGGCTATAGAAATAGTTTAATTCATAATGACGTGTTGTTCAGATTTAAATTGTCTTGAAAACTTTATGATTTATAAAATTTTTCTTGGTGAAAAGGAGAATGATCAACAAGATTATCGGAAAATTTGTACACAAGATACACAGACTCGATTATTTTCAACTGGCGAAAATCAATTATACATCTTAACAAAGGCTTGGAATGATGACTTCTTTATTGATTCTTTAGATGCATTCATCAAAGAAGACATCCTCGCTCTACTACAGTACAATTATCAAAATGATTTTTCATCATATACTAGCGATATTAATTGGTTCATATAAATTGGAAATATCAAATTTATATTCAAATTTCGTTCAGTATAAATGTTATTTTTTTACTAAACAAATAGATGGAAATTTCATAATATCCCCATATGCAATTGTGAAGATAAAATTCAACTATATATATATTTATAAAATTTTGAATTAAAGAAAATATATAAAACAATAATAAAAACCTTAAAATATAACATTTCATAATCATTGAAAATTTTTACGGTTTTCGGAATTATCAAAATAAATATCGCTAAAGCTATAGCGATAAACTCTCACATATTCACATTTTGTTAGATATATATATGGTATCTCTCGCGTTGTATATTCTTTACGTAAATATACCTTATATTTAAATATTAATTCAAGCTCTTCATTTTCAAATTGTTCAGAATACATATAAGGTAAATAGTGTATTATATTATTATCTAAAGTTAGGTATAACATATTTCCTCTATCTGTTTCAAATCGACTAATATTAGTTATTAAATAAGCTTTATCATCTTCAAAAACCTCTTTACTGTATACTAAATCTATATTAATTAAATTAAACGTTCTTATAATTTTATCAAGAGACTCTTCTTAGTATTGTCTATCATAGTTGTTATTGTTGTTGTTTTTGAAATTCATATTATTAATGTTGTTCTTGTTGTTGAGGTTGTTTCAGTGTTGTAATGATGTTCTTACTGTTGTTGTTTCTTTATTGTTATGATGTGCTTATAGTTCATACCTCTAACTGCTAAGTAGTTGTTATTCCAAATAAATGATTTATCTTTTAGTTCTCAGTATTAACAGATATCTACATATATTATAAATACTATCATCACAAATAAGAAAATTTCAATGTTATTGAATAGGAAATGCATATACTTTATATATTTAGTAACTACATTGTTGTATGCGAGATCAGTCACACAAAAATTGCAACGTTTTAATAAGTAATGAACTACATTGTTGTATGAGATTAATCATTAATTGACGTTTGCAACTTTTAAAATTCTCTTATTAAAACAACTATCAACATTGTTACATGAAAATCATTCTAAAATTGATAATAAACACATTGAGCTTTTTGAACAAATGATTGATGACTTGTATGGAATAAAAAATTGTTCAATATTATTTAAGAAAACTAAAACCGGCATTCACAGATACGACTGTGAGTGTAATAAGCAAGCTGATATTATAAATATATGTGCATGTATATACTATTATGAGCGATTTATATCAGTTGAAAAGCTATACGTTGCTATAAAAGCTCACTTAATATCTAATATTAATTAAATTTGAACTACTACCAATAATGACATTGAGTAGTTTTCCATTCAACGCCTCATTTAAAATAATACATGGAGCTCGTAAAGTGACGAAATTCGGCCCCAAGATTATGCTAACCATGGAGGAATACATAATGTTTTTGCCTGCAGTTTTCAAAAAAAATTTTAAATTAAAAATATTAAAATAAAGACACAAATTATATTTATTTGTGAATTCATCATTAAACGTCATATTCGTCAAAGACATA
>CATQJB020000015.1:0-10720 GCA_958299025.2 Drosophila histrio | reverse complement strand
AGTCTTGGTTCACTGCGTCGGTCGATTTTTTGCTCTATTAAAACCAGATTGAACTAGTTTGTTTATTAATTCTGCTCGTCCCCTTCCGCACCGAAAATGAATTTTTAGAAATCATATTAAAAGCAATTTAAAATCCTTGTATTTTGACACTCATGATAAGCACCGGGGTCCGAAATTGTTGTGAAAATTTCATCGAGATCGAAAACTATGGCCAAAGGAAAAAAAGAGAACACTGAATTTTCACGTACAAAGCTTGCATCGTGTTTGTTTGCGTGTGTATGAGTTTTACCGAAAAAGAACAGAGTGTCTCCCAGTGGGTACATTTGAATGTAGCCCTTTTTGACTGGTTTGTATACCATAAGTAGGAACGTACCATCATTTGTTTAATATTTATTTTTATATTTCTGTACGTATCCTTTACTAAAATTTGTATGTGGTCTTTACTTATTTATTATGTAGTTGACACTGTTAATATCAAAGCTATTAATGTAGATCCATTTTGTTTTTCTTCAGCGGATCTATTCTTTTTGGAAGACAATTTGCCCGATGAGCTGGTTTCTTCCAACACCGGCTGGTCAGATCAGCTCAGTACTGGCGGCGGCGGAGTTGGTGTTGTTACTACAGCAGCTAGTGCCGGCATCGACGGAACAAATAAACCACCTGCACAGGGATCTGGTCCAGGTGGTGTGCCACCACAGATAAACGGTGCCAACAGTGAAGATAGCACCGGTAATGGCGCTGGTAATCATCTGCGCCAAATGCAACATCACCAGCATCTGCAGCACCTTTTACAACAACAAGGCAACAAGGGCACCGGCGGTGGGATGGTAGTTCCGGGCATGAATCAATTGGGTAGCAAGTCCCCAAATTTACAATCGCCTAGCACTGGTGCCTTGCAGGTGGCAACTCAAATGAGCATGGTCAATTCAATGCCTATGTCCATATCAAATAATGGCAACAATGGAATGAATGCTATACCAGGTAAGTCATCAACATTATAAAAAATTTCACATATTCACATATTTGTATTACAGGCATGAATACCATAGCACAGGGCAATCTTAGCAACATGGTTCTTACGAATAGCGGCGGAATGGGAGGCTTAGGTAGTGCCGGCATGGTTAACACTTTAAAACAACCAGGCCCCGCATCCATGATGAATGCCGTGCCCGGAGTTTTGGGTGTGAGCTCGGTGACTGGCTCTGTGCCTAATCAAAACATGCATATGCAAAACGGTCCAATGATGGGTCGCATGGTCGGACAGCAACATATGCTACGTGGTCCGCATTTAATTGGCGCCGGAGCTGGCGGTGGCAATGGACCAGGTAGTGTTGTTGGTGCCGGTGGTGGGCCACGGATGCAAAATCCAAATTTGCAACTGGGTATGTATATTTTTCAAATTAACGATTCATCAATAGTTTGGCAAATTTCATATGTTGGCCATTCTTACACGTTTAATTTCTTAAAGGTCAAATAAATAACATGCCTTATGGAATCGGTAACTATGGAGCACCCGGTGGTAATAATCCACAACAGCTGCTAGCGCAGCAAATGTCACAGCGTAGTGGTAGTGGCGTTGCAGCTCCCAATATGAGCGCGGTTATGCCCCAAGGAAATCGACCAATTGGTACAGTGGTGCCCATGTCCAGTCTGGGTGGAGATGGTGCAGGTAGTCTTGTTGGCAATCCCCAGCAACAATTGGTGGCAGCCAATACACAATTGAATCCACAGCAGCAACAACCGGTTGTGCAGCAGGGTACATTGGTACCGCGTGCGCCGCAGCCCAATCAACTATTGGGTCATTCTCAGCCACAGCAGCAACAGGCTGGCACATCTCAACAGCAGCAGGGAGTAGTTTCTGTAGGCGGCGGTGCTCCAGCACCAGGCAGTATGTCAGATGAACGAAAAAAACAGATACAGCAGCAGTTAATGTTGTTGCTACACGCACACAAATGCAATAGGCGCGAGAACCTCAATCCCAACCGCGAGGTCTGTAGTGTAAACTATTGTAAGGCAATGAAGGCAGTTTTAGCACACATGGCAACCTGCAAGCAAAGCAAGGATTGCAATATGCAGCATTGCACCTCGTCGCGACAGATTCTACTTCACTACAAGACCTGCCAGCGCTCTGATTGCATTATATGTCTCCCGTTTCGACAGAACCACTCACTCTTTCAGAATGCTGGTGGTGCTGGCGCTGGAGCACCAAGTACAACACCTCTGCAGGTGCAGCAGCAAGGTCCACAGCAGGTCCAACAAAGTCCGTCCGGAGTGGGTATCGGCGTCGGTGTTGGTGTCGTCGAAAACAAACAGGTGGCACAGAACTCTGGTAGTGGAGGTTCACAGAACACGGCTATTGTTCTACCGCAGCAACAGGCGTCCGGTACATCCAATGCTCCCAAGAGTAACACGGAAATGACACAGCAACTGTCACAGCACCAGCAGGTGCAGCAACAAGAACTACGTCGTTTTGAGAGCGTTGGCAATATAGGCCAAGTAGTACCGGCCACGGCAGGAATGGTAGGAGCGCCGTCTCAAGGCATGCCATCTGGTATACGTATGCAAGGCGCTTCAGCGATTCGTGTGCTTGGTGTGCAGCCAGGATCAGCTAGTGCAATATCTGGAGGAGTTGCAGTGCCTTTGGCAGTACCCGGCCAAAATGTATTGCTGGGTACGAACGAAGTAAACTGCCTTCAGCAGCAACAGGCACAGGCGGCTCAGCAAGGGGGTCAACTGATGCTACAGGGTTGCAATGCAGCCGGAGGACGAAGACGTGCGCTGCCAAACATGGTTGAACAGCAGTCCAATGCGCAACAGAATGCACAACAGCAGCAGCAACAATTGGGCAACATTCCAACGCCGCTGTCGGTCAATGTTGGCTTCAATAATGCCAATTTTGTAGGTGCCAGCGACAAACAACAAGCACTGGTGGGTCAATCCGATCAACTATCGAAGATTAAGCTGCTGCAGGCACAAACACAGGTACATGCCCATGGCAATGCACCGGTTGCTAGCAATAGTGTTAGTGGCACCAGCGTCCTTATGCCTTCAGATACCACAGGAGGCGTCAATAATTTATCTGCTGTTTCAAGTGCAACGGGTGGTGGAACAGGAGGAACAGGCCCACCTGCATGCGGTGGCGATACCGAAAAAGACTGGCGTGAATCGGTGACAGCAGATCTACGCAATCATTTGGTGCACAAGTTGGTTCAAGCCATCTTTCCAACATCGGATCCAACTACAATGCAGGACAAGCGCATGCATAATCTCGTCTCGTACGCCGAGAAAGTGGAGAAAGATATGTATGAGATGGCGAAGTCACGCTCCGAGTACTATCATTTATTAGCCGAAAAGATTTACAAGATACAAAAAGAATTAGAGGAGAAGCGTCTGAAGCGCAAGGAGCAGCACCAGCAGCAGATGCTGCAAATGCAACAAAGCGGGTCGACTAGTGGTATCGTCAGCAGCGCGTCATTATCCACCAATACGCTCCAGCAACAGCAGCCAGGTCAAGTCGTGCGTCCTATTATCAGTCCAATGGGCGGTGGTGGTGGTGGCCAAACTGGTATGATACAACAGCAGCTTCGCCCTCAAGCCCCTGGTATGGGTAGTAGTGCCAACCAGCAACCAACGGCTGCTGGACAATCCAGTATGATAGCTGTGACTGCGAGTATGCGGAGTCATTCGCCCGGCGGTAGTATGCTGACCATGCAGCAACAACAGCGCATGCAATTCCCTCCACAACAGCAGCCTGGTCAAGCCAACATGTTAGTTGGACCGCCCGGTCCCAGCCCTGGGGGAATGGTGGCCAATCCAGTGCTTTCTCCGTTCAACACACAGCAGACAATGCAATCGGCGTCGGTCATGGGTAGTGGTCCAGGAGTGTTAACTAGTCCGGTTCCCAGTCAGCAACAACAACCGCAGCAACCATTTGTCAATGCTAATGGAGGTACCGTCACCCAGAATCAGCAACTTAGCGAGATCATGAAGCAGCGATTGCTGCAGCAGCATCAACAGCAAACTTCCGCAGCCATGCTAATGCCACAATCGCCCTTCAGCAATGCTGCGTCAATTCTACAACAGCCACAGCAGCAGCAAACGATTTCGTTTAGTTCATCGATGCAGCAAAAAGCTCAGCAACAATCTGCTGGTGTGTTAAACAATATGCCACCCACACCCACAAGCCTAGATGCTCTCAATGCAGGAGTAGCTAGTGCTAGTGGTGTTAGTGGCAGCACTGTGCCTGCTCCCAGTCCCTCGCCCAGTTTCATGTCGAACGGACCTATTGGAACACCGTCGAATAATCCACCTTCTGTTAGCAGTCTAATGCAGCCATTAAGCAATCGGGCCTCAACACCGCCATATATACCTGCCTCGCCAGTACCGGCCACTAGTGCCTGTGGACTGGTCGCGAGCAGCACGCTCGCTTCCGCAGCGACTCCATCCGCCAGCAGCGGGAACTGCAGCAATAGTAGCAGTACGACTAGCAGCACGGTAATCACAACTGCAATCACGACTACAACGGCAGTCAGTACGCCTCTCAGCTGTACGTCATCATCGATTGCAACGCCGACATCGACGGTTGCATCAAGCGGCAATGGAAAATCCGCATCTGCAAGTAGCAGCCTACTGTTGATGGCACGCAGCAAAAGCGAGAATAGTGCCACTGGTCTTGGCCGTCTGATGAATAGCTCGAGCAGTTTATCGTCACAGATGGCGGCACTGGAGGCGGCAGCGCGTGATAATGACGATGAGACACCGTCTCCGGCGGGTGCCAATGATACCAATGGGAGTAACGGTGGTGGTAGTGGTGGAGGTAGAATGTCATCGAAGGGTAAACTAGACTCTATTAAACAAGAGGATGAGATCAAAAAAGAGTTTATGGATGATAGTTGCGGCGCCAACGGCGATAGCTCACAAATGGATTGCTCGACAGGGGGCAAAGGTAAAAATGTGAACAATGATGGCACTAGTATGCTTAAAATGGACAAAAAGTCGGAAGACGGCAAAGTTGGCGACATTAAGTTAAAATCTGAACCCATGGATATTAATGATTCAGTGACTGGCAGTGGCATCTGCAATTCTAGTGGCGCACATGGAGATGGTGCAGTTGGTGGAGGAGTCGATAGTAAAGATGATATTAACGGCGCCATCGATGGCAATACTGCGTGCAGTGCGACGGACCTCAAAATCCAACCTGAGACTAAGCCACTTGTGCCGGAACCGTTGGCGCCTAATGCTGGTGATAAGATGAAAAAATGCCGTAAGCTTTAATTTATCAACATATTAGATATATATTTATATGTACAAATGTGCGTTCAGTGATACAAAAAAATATACCTGTGAAAGTATAGGGCCCCACTAAAAGTCGCTCCCGATGTAATTCTCTTGTAGTTCGATTTTTTTTTTAATTTCTGGCCCAAAAAAAAAACGAATTATTAGAACCACTTTCAAGCTGTATACTTAAGATTTGTCACACATGATGAGTGTATTGGGGTCGATGTGATTTTCCGATAATACACTCGAAGTTATGCTAAAAACAATTTTCGTACAGTGGTACTTTTCTAGCAGAGAACGCATTTGACTCCTCATCAATCAGCTGATTTCGTACTGTAGATATACTAACAGTTGCATTTATTTATATTTATTCTTTATGTATATATTTTTGAGTGTCGAGGTTGCGCACTTTTAGCCCATTTTCTCTTGTTTCTTGATTTTAGTGAATCGAAGCCAACACTTGGTTTTTTGGTCATTTTAATAAATTATTTGTGTCAAAAATTAATTTGTGTTAGTTTTCACTGTCCATCAATGCAATGTACACCACGATCCAATAACAACATAAACTAGATATAAAGTATATCTTTGGCACGGCAAAGATATTAAACACTTCTAGAACCTTGCTTTAAATTTTCGACTAATCGTTTCTATAATAGTAGCTATATAATATAGTCAGATTTTAACCAAATTTTGTCAGGTTGTAAAAGATAAGAACAAATACACAAATCGTAAGTATGGTTAAGATATGTCAAATATCAGCGAAATCGATTAAATAACAAGTGGCCCCAATCAAGTGAATCATAGCAAGTATTTTAAGTGTGTACAAACCGAGTTTTAGTTGAATAGATTTTAAAACAACAAAGTTTGTGCAAATAGGCCAGATTGCTTACAGGGAAGCTATATGATACAGTGGTCAAATATGAAAAATGCCGTAAATTTATTAAAGGAGTCAATACATGTTTAAACCACGTTTGACATTAAATTTTATTTTTTTTTTGGAGACCATATTATCAGGGAATAAAATTAAAACCGTTAATCGATATTTACCTTTTCAAATCTAGTACTAAAACCGGGACCTAAACAGAAATAATCTTTTTTAAGTTGTTTTGTCTAAAAGTTGTAAGAAGTTGTACTCATATTAGGGATGTCAATTTGGTTGGAAACCTCGTTGTCGATGTTTATCGGCCAATTCCAAATCAACGTCGATGTTGGTCGATGTATCGGGCACAAATTTTGGATGCCTCGATGTTTATAAAGCTGAATCTTATTGAAAAAGCAACTAAGCTTCTCGTTGTTCCTCTGGGGTATTTGACGATTTGTGTAGAAAGGGTTGCCTCTTTCTTTAGAAAACAAAGAATGAAAATGAAATCTCACATACTTATTATGTACTACACGCTTAAGTGTTTGCGCTCTCAAAAATTTCTGCATAACACATACATAGTCCGTTTTAGTTTTGCACATGAATAAATATATATATGTATACTAATTCTTGGCGTATACACATGTATGTATGTGTGCATGTATGTTTACTTGCAAAGCGAGAACATCATTAAATATTATTTTGGTGTCGTCGTTGCAACTACTTTGGCACTTCTTTTTTATTTTACCAAGAGCTTCGATTTTTCGTACTTCATGGTCCTGGGGACCATGAATATGCTCCATAATCTCTGGCTTGGAATAAATGCGAAGCTTCTCTGCACTTAAATACACTCGAGCTCTAAAGCTTTTGACATATGCGGTGTCGCTAGATTTGAATTGTTTGTTTTTTTTTTTACAAAAATTTGTTGGTCATTTGGGGTGAACAACAATAAAGATAAGCCTGCGCGGGTTCCATCTTTACATTCAAATTTTATATTTTCGTAATTCATTTCATTCCACTAAGGATAACGGCACTGTTTGAAAATCCAAAATCAAATGATTGCAATTGCTAAGCGAAAATGTGCAATAATTTTTTGGCGTATACCAATGACGTTTTGTCTATTATACAGAAAAATTCTTATTTATAATGTAGAACAGAATTCATTCTTTATTTTAAAGAAGACAGTCCAAATCCTTTTTATTTCTTTGGCAACATAAATTCAATATTTTCATTTGTTATTTGTGCAAAATTAGTTGAAAATTTTAAATAGCGTACCTAAAGCAGTTGAGAATAAAGGGATACAGAAAATGTACACTTTTTGGCGTGTGCCTTAATAGTGTAGGCTCTCATACATTATATTTCATAATCATACGACGTTTAAGAATTCGAACTTTAACGGACTGCAGTTTTTTTTTAACACAATGCATATATATCTAAGCTTCTAATTCACCATTAGATTTTAGCATTTTTCCTTTGCAATATTTTTTGCCGTTTTTTTTTTCATTGCAAGTTAATTTCGATGCGTCAATTCGTTTCAGTATCAGACCACACTTATCGAGTTTCGGAGTTTTAAGAGTGCTGACCCCAAATGCTAAAGATTTTAAATTTTTAGTTTGACCTTTGATTTATAAAAATTAAAATGCCGAGTGGTAAATTTTGTCTGCCAAAGAACGAGGCGAAGTTATGGCCTATGTGGGCCATAGTTTGACCAAAATTAAAAAAAAGAAGAAAAAAACCGATTGCGGTATGTTATTTGGAGTTTCATAGGTAATCCCAAAGAAAAAATATATAAATATAAAGATGTAAAATGAAGTTAAGTGATGATAATAAGGTGTCCAAAGCCGCGATTTGGCGGACCATAACGATAAAGTCCACACTTGACCTAGCCAAACTGTCAAAAATACCCAAACTTAAAAAGTGACATAAGCAGATGCGCATTAAGTGTGCAGAACAAAACATTACAATAAATTGGTCAAATTTAATGTAAGCCATTTTCCCTGTTGTTTTTATACCCTGTAGGGGTATATTAAGTTTGTTAATAGTATGTAACGGGCAGAAGGAAGCATGGCCGATATTGTAATTTCACTGTTTTCTATTTAATAAAAAGTCGGTTTTAGTTTTTGTTATAATTCACTTTGATTTTATTCCTTTTTATTTCATGCACGCACAACCAGCCTCTTTAACAATCGCAAAAAAATAAGCAAGATAGTTATCGATATACATAAATCAAGACAGAGCTGGACAGTGTGACCATGTTAGTTTTGGTAACATATTCCAACAGCCGACCCCATAAAGTATATATATTCTTGATCAGCATCAATAGCCGAGTTTATATAGCCATGTCCGTCTGTCCGTCGGTCTGTCGGTTCGTCCGTATGAACGAAAGGATCTCAGAGATGGTAAGAAGCTTGAACTTGGTGTCCCAGCACTGGTAATTTTTGCAGGCAAATCAAGTTTATCTTTTTTTTGGATGCCACGCCCTCTTTGCCCACAAATTAAGTAAAAGTAAAAGTATAAAGTAAGCAGTTTTGTAGCTCAAAACCCTCATAACAAGAGCAATATAACAGCTAAATACTTCACATTTAGCACACATGATAAATATTTTGTGGTCAATGTGTCCAGAAAATGTTATCACGATGCCACGCCCCCCTCGCCTACAAAACGGAAAAGCTTATAACAAGAGCAATATTACAGTTAGAGACTTCAGATTTGGAACACATGATGAATATTTTGTGGTCGATGTGTCCAGAAAATTGTATCGCGATGCCGCGCCTCTTTCACCCACAAGTTAAGTAAAACTCATAAAGCAAGCAGTTTTGTAGCTCAAGAGCCTCATAACAAAAGCATTTTTTTATCTTGAGACTTGAGATTTGGCACACATGATTAATATTTTGTGGTTGATGTGTACAGAAAATTGCATCACGATGCCACGCCCCCTTCGCCCACAAAAATTAAAAAACGAATTACTAGAGAATTTTATCTGCAGTGAATTTGAGCGGGTTCCTGTAAACCCACAGGGTATATTACGGTCGGGGTCCCGACTGTTCGGCTTGTTGTTGGTGAAATTAATTTGTTGTTGTTGTGGTTGTTATGGTGTGGCCTTTATGCCTTTACCAAGTGGGACACCCCTCAATTGATCTTTATATCCCATTGAATGAATAGTGGATATTTTGTGGGCGTGCTGGATAATGTCTAATTGCCATTTTTGGAGCAAAATAGGACCAGTGGACTTCTAGCAAGAGAACGCTATTATTCATGTCAGCCGCTATACCAAAGGGCAATTGGAATCGTGAGGTATACGTTATTTGAAGTGAACTGCTTGCTCTCCGGATCTGTATCCCATGAAAAAGCTTTGGGACATTTTAGTACGCCGTGTTTACGCCAACATTCGTCAGTTTCAGACACTTATTGGATTTAAACTTGCTATTGAGCAAGAGTGGATTGCCTTATAGCCTGATTTACTCAAAAAATTAATATGGTCTATGCGAAACCGATTAGTGGAAGTTCTAAAAAATCATGGAAAATACACTAAATATTTATAAAAAAAAAAAAAAATTTATATCATACGCTTCTTTTTTTGTGTGGTATTGAAACAACAAAATGACGCATTTAACCCAACTAACAAAAAAGAAAGGTAAAAAATAGTGCGAACGAAGAATGCAAAAATCTAACGTTAAATTGCAAGCTCAAATATGTAAGCATTGTTGGCCTTAATCACCAGATTATGATTATGAAACAGAGTGTACATATGAGTACGCATATGCACATACATTCATGCAGATATATGTAATATACGGTTATTTGTACATTTTTTTTGCCACACTTGGCAGTTTTTCGTCAAAATTGGTATTTATTCTTTGTGTTGATGTAATGTCTATTATTTATTTTTAAATATTTTAACGATAAATACATACTAGAATAGAATATCTCCGTTGGGAGATATGACGTTTTAAAGCAACATAACTTTGTGCGGAGATACATATGTACATACATATGAGAAACAATAAAGGATTTATTGATTTCAGCTCAATGAGGTTATCCAAATCTTCGCCATGTGCGGCCTTTTTTTTTACCATTTCTGGTGATTTAAATGACAAAATGCTTGTCCCTTATATTATTTTTTTGTTACTGTATACATATTGTAGATGTTCACAACCAATATAAAACTTATGATAAATCATTGTGGAACTGTATGTAGTAAATATGGATTTTTTTATATGTAGAATTCAATCCTGAGGAGCTGCGCACAGCTCTACTACCAACTCTGGATAAGCTTTATCGTCAGGAGCCAGAGTCTGTCCCATTTCGATATCCGGTTGATCCACAAGCTCTGGGAATTCCCGATTACTTTGAGATTGTTAAGAAGCCCATGGATCTGGGGACTATACGGAATAACATACTTACTGGCAAATATAGTGATCCTTGGGAATATGTGGACGATGTGTGGCTAATGTTCGATAATGCCTGGCTATATAACCGTAAGACATCACGCGTCTATCGTTACTGTACCAAGGTAAGATTATTTTAATTTTTTCCACATTACTATACACATATTGTGATTTTAATAATAATAATAATAACACA
>CATQJB020000014.1:0-13025 GCA_958299025.2 Drosophila histrio | reverse complement strand
AATTAGTAGTTGACTACTTTCGACAGCGGTTCACATGCGTTTTAGCATACTGGTGTTGCCATGTTTCAAAAAGCACACGCATGCATGCAAACGTGCGCATGTACATACTTGAACACACACACACAGAATCGAAATGCGAGAGCGAGCGCCTGGTGTCTGTCCAAGACTG
This sequence comes from Drosophila histrio, assembly GCA_958299025.2. Classification (NCBI taxonomy): domain Eukaryota; kingdom Metazoa; phylum Arthropoda; class Insecta; order Diptera; family Drosophilidae; genus Drosophila; species Drosophila histrio. The sequence continues at coordinate 12,856 of CATQJB020000014.1, read as the reverse complement.
AAATCGTTTGCTGCGCTCTCGTTCTTTTGAGTGTCGATCGTTCGCTCTGGGGTTTCAAGACTTCGGCTACTAACGAACGGGGCTGTATAACTTCGGCTATTCTGGGGTTCTATGCTCGCAGCAATTTTTGCGCTCACGAAAATCGCTGTTTGACGCCTCTATGTATTGTATGCTTAGTGATTTTTTGTAATCGATAACGAACAATACTTATCGTAAATAGACGTATACTCAAAAATTGCATCACTTATAAAAACGAATAGTACAAATTGGTTAGAAGCTAATCGCGCCCTCACTAGAATCTTTAACGACATGGGGAAACCACAAAATATCAAAGCAGGCAAAGAATCAGCGTTCATGAGCAATTCTTTAAAATTATGGGTAAACACAGAAAAAACTGGCTCGACATCACAACAAGTAAAACATGAGTGTCAGACGTAGAACGCCTTCATAAAACTATTAATGAAAACAAGCCGATAGTCCGGCAACACTGTACTGCAGCTGCTGATTGCTTATGTTTAGCGCCACAGCGCCACGCGTCTTTTCGTTCATTATATCGTCGGCGCGGCGCAGCGACTGCGCTGCAAAGCATATGCTGCGCTGCATAAATTTGTTTCTTGAATAATTTCTGAGTTCAATATCCGATCGTATTGAAATTTGTAGCACACATTGAGAGTAGAATACTTACCATGTGTGCCAAATCTCAAGTCTCTAGCTATAAAACTGCTCTTGTTATCAGCATTATCGAGTTATGGGCGAAGGGGGCGTGGCATCGCGATGAAATTTTCAGGACTCATTAAGCCCAAGCTTTTTATCATGTGTGCCAAATCTAAAGTCTCTAGCTTTAACATTGCTTATTGTATGGTGATTTTTCTAATTTTAAAAACAACGGGACTTGATATCGAAATTTGAAAATAAACTTGATCTGCGTATGGTATTCAGGAACATACATTCCAAATTTGAAGTCGCTAGCTCTTATAGTTGCTGAGATCCACGCGTTCATACAGACGGACGGACGGACGGACGGACGGACGGACAGACGGACGGACGGACGGACGGACGGACGGACGGACGGACGGACGGACGGACGGACAGACGGACGGACGGACGGACGGACAGACGGACGGACGGACGGACGGACAGACGGACGGACGGACAGACGGACGGACGGACGGACAGACGGACGGACGGACGGACGGACGGACGGACGGACGGACAGACGGACGGACAGACGGACGGACGGACGGACGGACGGACGGACAGACGGACGGAAGGACAGACGGACAGACAGACGGACAGGTGTCAATCGACTCGGCTATTGATGCTGATTAAGAATATATATACTTTATATGGTCGGAGATGCTTCCTTCTGCCTGTTACATACATTCACACAAATTCATTCTAGCCTTTTTTGCCCATTTTTAATGGGCACAGGCTATAAAAACAAACCCTCAAACAAAAGCAAACACAACAGCGACAGCGAATCCATATAAACTAATATATAACCAAATAACAAATACATAAATTAAGTAAACTAATAAAAATCAAATAATCAAATAAAACAAAAACAAATAAGTAAATAAATAATAATACAATAGAAACAAATTAAAAAGAACTAACATGGTTCTTAATATACTGCAATGGAATATGAACGGCTACGTAAATAATTATAACGAACTTCTTATCCTTATAAAACTACACAACCCAAAAGTTATCTCCATCCAAGAAACCCACTTTTCTCACTCCTCTGTATTCCCAACACCAATAAACTATGAAATGGCGGTGTGGCCATCTTAGTTCACAGATCGTTGCAACATAAGACATTGTCGCTAGGTAATCATCTAGAAGCAATAGGCATAGAAATTCACTCAACACAAAAGTTTAACTTAATATCAACATACATCCCACCAAACAAAAAGTTCACACGTTCAGACCTAGAATCAACATTCCCAATAACTAAGACCCCACACTTATAACTGGGGACTTCAACAGCTAGAACAGTTGTTGGGGTTCCCCAAAAAACAACTGCAGGGGTAAACTTCTTGCCAAATATATACACGACAACAACTTCTCAATACTGAACAACGGGAGACCAACACATTTCTCCACTCACAACACATTCACCCACATCGATCTTTCTGCTCCCCCGCTCTTACCCCATACTGCTTTTTCAAAATAGATGACACTCCTCAAGGTAGCGATCACTTTCCAATAATGCTGGAAATGTTCCCAAACCAAAATAAAAGACTCACACTTAACCATGATAGAAGATTTAACACAAAGAAAGCAAACTGGGAAAAATTTGAAAAATAATACCGATAGCCTCAGCGCTCAAATCATGATATTCACAAATATCAATCAAGAAAGTAGCAATATTAACAAAATAATAATCCAGAGCGCATACAAGAGCATCCCCCTCTCCCAACCCTCTAACAAACAGAGAAAAGTCCCATGGTGGAACAAAGAGCTAGAATACTTAAAACATGAAAAAAACAAAGCCTGGAAACTATTAAATAAAAACATAAGCCAAATCAACATAATAAACTACAAAAGAATAAACGCACAATATCGAAGACTTATACGAAAATCTAAAACAGATAGCATTCACGAACTTACCTCAGACATTTCCCCCAACTCAAGCTCAGAAACTATATGGTGCAAAATTAGAAAATTCTGTGGTCTCCACATCTAGCATCTAGCATCTGCATACAAGATAGCAACATTAGCAGCATTATTACAGATCCAACAGGAGTGGCTAACGCCTTTGCTGAGTACTGGTCACGCGAATTACAAGACAGTAATTTCTCTCCCCAGTTTTTGATAGCCAAGCAAAATACATACAAATACACACCGCACAATAACAACATACCGACCAAAAAAGCAGCGTTTATGGAAAACAAAATAAATTCTCTAGAATATCACTCTGCATTAAACAGTCTAAATGGCCATAACCCAGGCTTCGACAAAATAAATTATTCAATGATAAAACACACCTTAAACTCATATAAAAATCGCATCATCTCATTCCTCAACGATATATTAGACAATTACATACCACAAACATACAAGACCAGCACAATAGCTCCAATATACAAAGCAAGCCAAGATAAAACAAAAATAACATCTTACAGACCAATAGCTCTAAACCCATGCCTTTCAAAAATATTAGACAAAATAGTAGCCAAAAGGCTGTGGTGGTTTTTCACGTCTAACAAAATACTAAACAGCCACCAACTAGGCTTCTAAAAGGGAAAGTCTGTTACAGACTGTCTACTATATTTGGACGCTCTAGTCAACAAGGCCCTCTCCGCAAAAAGACACCTCTCAGTTCTATCCCTCGACTTTGCGAAAGCTTTTGAAAAAGTAGGTCTACATACATTAACAAATCAAATGACGAAATGGGAATGCGGCCCAAAAACTCTTAGATACATCAACAATTTTATGACAAACAGGAAAATTAGAGTTAAAACAAATGGCAAGTACTCCAGCATATACCCTCTACACAATGGAATCCCTCAAGGATCCCCTCTTTCAGTAATTTTATTCTTAATTGCCTTCAATAGCCTAGCAGACCAAATCGAAACCCACAAGAAACTAAAATTTATAGCCTACGCTGACGATTTTAATATATTAGTGGACCTTGAAAAGCAAAACAATATTAAAATAAATCTAGACAGACTCTTTAAAGACATAGAGACTTGGTGCAACACCTCAAGAGCATCACTGTCTATCACCAAAAGTAAGCACCTACATATATGCCGGAAAATTAGCTGCTCCTGCAAAGTCTCGACAAACACAACAGTGATAAATGAAGTTAAAGAACTTAAAATTCTTGGACTAACTGTTAGCTCCAGATACAAATGGTCACCACACATTAAAAGACTCCTACTATCCCTTAATAAATCAATAATCACCATCAGATGTCTATCAAACACAAAATTTAATTGCCACCCCTCTACACTCATACAAATAGTCAGAAGTACATTCATATCAAAAATAGATTTTAGCCTCCCAATATTTGGAAACGCACCGAAATCCACTATAAGACCGATAAGAACAGCCCTTAATACAGCCATCCGAACCGCACTGGGAGCATTTTACTCAACACCAACAAATAACCTATACTTCGAAGCAAACATACCCCCTATAGAAACGAGGACTAAACAACTACAAGCAAATATGTTTAATATAATCACACAATCACAAGACACTTCTTTGAAAAAGATAATAAATAATTTTGTAAAAAACAAGCATACCAGACCTTACAGAAACTCTGCAATTAGCAGAATCTTTAACATTTGCTCCAGCCTGAATATTACCCTTAAGCCGGTTAAAAAAGCAACTCAACTAACTCCACCATGGGAACTTAAAATAGACTCAATTAACACACAACTTAAACACTATACCAAATCACAGACCAACAAAGACATATATAACCGACTATTTAACGAAATAAAACATACCCTTAGAGACTACAAATTTATTTACACAGACGGATCACTAAAGCAAAAAGTACCAGGCTATGCAATAGCAACAGGGCAAGAAGAAATCAAATTGGCCATACTACCCTATTACTCCTCTATCTACACAGCAGAAATCATCGCTCTACTTGAAGCTACAGAAATAGCAATCACACATGCACATAAAACATGTATTTGCTCTGACTCTCTTTCTGCTATTGAATCTATTCAAAATATAAACAACGACACACTATACGCTACCAAAATTCGCGAACTACTTACAAAATACCACTCAAAGATCAAAATTCTTTGGGTACCAAGCCACGTCGGTATAAAAGGGAACGAACTAGCAGACGAAGCTAAAAGAGCAACAGTTTCACCTCTTTTAACAACACCAAACCTAAATCGAATCGACATAAAAAAGCACATAAAACAATCACTAGCAAACAAAAACCAAAACCTATTCTCTAACACCTCGATTTGGTATAAATCCATCAATTACAATAGCCTCGATATCGATCAATACTTAAACACACCTACTTTAAAAAATTTAGCTAGAAAAGAAATAACAAACTTCACCAGACTCAGACTCGGACACACAAATATCACACACAAACACAGATTCCTTCAGAATAGCGACACAAACTGTCCATACTGCAGCAATAATATAACCATCTCAATCGATCACATTCTGGATGAATACACAGCATTCCGACAACTCAGAATGCACATCCCAAACCATTACTTTACATCACTCCTACCCGACCCAACTACAGAAAGCATTTTAAAAATCCACGATTTTCTCAAAAAAGCCAAGCTAATAAATTTGTTATAAGACTAAGACATATATTAAACGCAATCAACAAATATGTAAATAAATACACACATACATATGTAGTTATAACTCCCCGCAAATTATTAGTAAATACTGATATAACTAGGATAAGTAAATCAGAAACATCCTCAGCCGAAAGCCCTAGTAGCTATGGCTGCATCTCCTGTAGCTTTAGTTTTAACTATAAGCACACAGTTATATAAATAAATAAATAAATAAAAATCTCATGGACACAAAAAACTCCCGCCTGGTACAACACAGCCACTAACGAAATATTCTTGATATCTTATACTCCCACCAACACAATCGAAATACCAATTTTCCTAATCACACGCTACCCTGATAATAATGGACAAATTATAAGCGAAAATATTGCAGGCAAATTTTATTTACACAGTAATTATGTTATAAACACTCTTAAAAAACATTATTAAAGACAATTGTATAGTTAATATTATAAAACATGAAACTCCAATTTGTTCTTTCCAAAAATATCGTAAACAATATATTAAACCAAACATACTAATTACAGGGAATAAGACACGAGGAAAACTTAATTAAAATTTTAACAACCAAGAGATTTATATTGAAAATAATAAAATTATCAAAGTGTTGAATTGTACTGCAGAATTAAAACTATTCAACAATATACAATCCTGATATTTACCGAACACAATGTAACAAAAATCGAACCTATGTGTTTGGTAATAAGAAAACAATTTATAAAAATCTACTAGTAATTATAGTAGTAGTAGTAGCAGTAGAAGTATCTTTATTCAATAGATTTTTGTTTTGGATTAGCTTAAGTATAACATTAATTTGTAAAATTCCCTAGCAATTATTAAATAATGATAATGTTTAAATGAGCAGAATGTTTATAACCGTCAGCTGATCATCATACTCACAGCAGCGCCATCCATCCCACTACAACTGGCTTCCCGGATCCTCCCCGGCTACCAGATTATTGGGTTGTGTAGCGCCGATATGCGCATTAGTGTCGTCTATACAGATTCTTCCATTATTTGTAACCTATATTTTTGAGCATCCTTTAGGTACCCAATGAGACTTGGCCAATTTTCGGCGTTCAGTACTCGCTGAAGCTCCTCCCAGTTTAGCTGGTCTTTGCTCCAATATATACGCCGTATCTCCCGCAGTATAGGGCAGGTTGCAATAAAATGAAACGTGTCTTCTCGTTCTCTTCGATTACAGAGCGAACACTCATCTATTTGATCGCGTCTATGTGTCGAAAAGTTTAGTTTTAGCAGTTCCACTCTTGCTCTAAAAATTGTTAAAATAGCATACACCTTCGAGTCGTCGCTAAAATAAACTTTTCGGCCCTAAATTGTAGTCCAGCGAACTGTAGTACACACGAGTCTCGCTTTGCCTGGCTTGTTCTTCTGCTCGTTGTCACGATGAGCGATTGAGTGCCTCAAGTATACTCTGATGACTTTCTTTCCAAGTTGACTGATCCTCTAGTAAGAATCTCACGTGAAGGCTTCTTGCAAGGCTGCACCATACTTTAAAACACTGTGACTTGCCTTGCAGAATGTGTTTGGAGACTATATTAGGTAGCCTCCTATCCTCCAGCGCCATTATTTTTCACAGTTAGCTGAAATGTTGGTTGAGGGTATTGGTGTAAAGTGGGGCTAGTCCTGTTTCAAGCGTAATTGCATAATTCGGCGTATTTGTGGGAAGTCTGAAGAGCCTTTTTTAAAGAAGGTGAGAAGGTGCTTGGTGCTGCTTTTTACTTCATTTTTTGCTAAGAAGGAGCTCCAGGTGCTGTTTATGGCAACTTTTGCATCCATTTTTCGTTTCTGGCTAGACGTCCCCTCGTATTGTTGATATACATTATTTTGGACTTATCGAGGTTTATTTGCAGATTCTAGGTGGTTCAGTATTCGTAGGTAAAATTTATCATCTTTTGAAGTAATGCAGGGCTGTCTGCTGGCATTACCATGTCGTCTGCATACATAAGTATCTTAATGGTATGGGCTCCTAGCTTGACTCCTCCCGGCAAACCCTCAGTGATATCATCCACAAAAAGAGAAAACAGTAACGGACTTAGCAGACATCCTTACTTTACTCCCATATATATTTCAAACCAATCCGAAAGAGTTTTTCCATCCAATATGGCTGTACGGTTTTCACGGTAGAAGTTCTGTATGACTGCAAGCATTTTTTCGAAATTCCTCTGTTGCTCAGATTTAGCAGTAGGGCTCTTCTATCTATTGTGTCGAAAGCTGCTTTGAAGTCAATACAGAACAGGTACATTTTCTTCTTTCTTTCGCAATACTCCGCTGCTATTGTTTACAGGACGAAGATACTATCCACTGTAGAGTACTCTTTCCAAAAAGAAACCAGCTTTATATTCGCTGAGAATATGATTTCAATTAACATATTTGGAAATACGCTCTAACATAATTGACGTAAAAATTTTCAGTACGCTGTCAAGGAAAGATATACCTCTGTAGTTGCAAGCAAAGTGTGGATCTCCTTTCTTAAAAATCGGAAAAATAATGTTCCGTTTGAAGCTTGCCGGTGCCACGCTATCTACAAAAATCCGATTATACAATTGCACTAATCGAGAATGCAGTTCAATTGAAGCGTTCTTAAATAATTCTGCTGGTATTCGATTGACACCCGGGGCTTTATTTGCTTTACTTCTTTGAACAGCATCTTGGACTTAGCTAAGCTGTATCGCTTCGTCCAACTCATTTATTTCCAAATGCGGTAATGCGAAAGTGATCTGAGTCCTGTTCGTCAGCTGAAGTAACCCTTTAAAGTGATCACACAACGTTGCTGCAGATACCTTTATGCCACTTCTAGCATTTGGACCGTTCAGCTTTTTCGCTATTGACCAAAAGTCTTTGCTGTCTCGGATTTTGCAGATTTTCTACCTCCATGCGCTTGTAGTATACAGCTCGCTTATCTCGGCATAGTGTTTTGTATGATGTATTGGCTAGTTGGTAGGCAAGCTTCGACTCATCTCTTCCTCGATTTCTGATTTTTTGGAGCTGGTTGAAAACGTGCTTTCTTGCGCTCTCACATTGATTATCAAACCACGGTTGCTTGAAACTTCCACGTCTGAAAGTTTGAAAGGCTCGTGCTGCTTCGCCGCAAATAATTATCTAGTCTGTTTCTGCCTTTGACTCGCTCTATTTTAGTTTCGGGAGCAGTTGGTCGTCTTTTGAGGGTGTTTGATTCTCTCGGCATATGGTCAGGCATATGGCATATGGTCAGAATATGTTGCCTCTAGCACATCGAAATATTACCATATTTGTCGTCTCGTATAGATCAATGAGCTTAAGACCATTTGCGTCAATTGTTTTATTGCAGGCTCTTCGCACATCACTGAAAAGTGCTGCAGTTGAGAATGTACTTTGCCCTCGCATCTGGTGCTCGCCAATTCTTGCATTCAAGTCCCCGATTATCATGACTTCGTCGTCTTCCAGCTCCAGTAACCAATTCCAGAGGTCCTCAAAATCCTGATTCCAGCTGTTGCAATTCAGGTACACGGGCAATATGATAAGTTTGTTTTGGGACCAGGTCATGGATATTTTAATTGCGTTTTGCTGTCTAAAAAATTTGCAGTTTAATATTTTTGCAAATTCTGAGAAGCTGACCTCTGCGTGCTCGGCCCCTGGTAAATCTTCTTTGTGCTGGTAGATGGAGATGGTGATTTGGGAAGTACGTTTCGTTTCGGTCAAAGTTATTTTCGACAAAAGTTGCAAATAAGAGGAAAATGTCATAAGTATTTATAAATGAAAAAACCTACTAAAAAGACGTTTATTTGCTATTCCTACTATATTTTAAGCTATTACTTTAAAACTTATATTTTTGTTTGGGTTATCACTAAGTATTTTTGCAACACCTTCTTGACTGACGTAGCATATTTTCTGTTTACTTAGTTTTTTTGGCTGCTTGGATTTGGCGAGGAGCACTGAGTAGACTATCTCATTTTAATTCAGTTTATTTCCATAAAGTAAAGCTAGATCGACTGGCTGGCTTTTATGTTTGAGTATTTTGTCCGCGTTAAAGTGCATCCATTTCCCTTGAATATTGATTCCATCTCCTTTGACCAGTACTCTGAGATTGCTACATATATTTGCCAGATGACGTTTAAACTGTAGGAGCACTAATTCATGTTCGTGCTTTTCAATGCTGAGGTCTTTTTCGACGAATATCTTGGTCCCAGCTTGTTTTCGCACATTTCTCAGGCAATCGCCGATTATTGTCGCTGACTCCAGCTACGCAATCACGCCGACATTGTTTTGCCTTTCGTAAAGTATGCGGGTGTTGCATACTTCGACTTGTGCGATTTCAAGCTTGGTTCGTAGAAGCTGCTTGACTCCATCCCTCGTAGCATCATCCTTCCTCAGGCACTTTACAATAATATTTTTGCTTCGGCTTAGTTCGACTAGTCTGTTAAGCTCCTTTTGTCAGTGGCTCTGTCGCTTTTGAGCTTTTCGATCTCGGCTTTTAGTTCGTGGCTCTCTGCCTGAAGTGCTTAAATTTTCTCCGACACTCCTCCCAACTGTTCCTTGAGCTCACCAATATTATCTTTTGTAGCCACGTTTTTTAGAACTGCCATAAGATCGCTCATTGTTGGTTCAGGAGAACACTCCGATCAAACTCTCTTTGAGTATTGGGGCGTAGTCGTGGTCGAGCTTTTTGTGGGTATTCGCAACATTCCTCCTCTTCTAGTAATTTTGAAAACAATAGCAGTTTAAGCAATACCAAATTTAAATTACCCGCCAAGTCTGCACTGCTTGCATCAGACTGCACCAATTCTGCTCGCTAGGTGGCAACCTCGAATCGAGACGATCTAGCAGTCTTCTTCTCTCAACTACTCCGAATGCAACAGGTTGTTCTGCGAGCGTTTTCCAACACTACAAGCTGCTGATGTGCGACAAGATCAGCTGTCTGCCTCTATTGTGGCACAATATTTTTTCCTTTTTCCGGGTTTGAGCGATTTTATTTGCAACAACATTTGTAATATGCAAATAAATGAGAATACTCCTAAGGGCTGCACAAAGGTCAAGTTTGTTTTAGTATTTTGTCACGCCCCCTTCCGCCCCCAAAAATCGAAAACAAAATTTTTGAAATCTCATAAGACTGTCCTGAAATTTGGCACACAGGACGAGTATTAGATTCCTAACGTATCCTGAAAATTTCATCTCGATCGAATAATAATCTCGGAAGTTATTCAAAAAAAAAAAGGTAAAATCCCATATAATGGTCAATTTATAAACCGGAAAATTTGAATTTTGGCACACGGGACAAGCATTGGGGTCCTAAAGTATCCTGAAAATTTCTTCGCGATCGGATAATAAACTCGGAAGTTATTCAAGACTTAATATTAATCAGTGTCGGACCAAAGGAAGTAAGTTTTTATAGCCTGTGCCCATTAAAAATGGGCAAAAAAGGCTATAATGAATTTGTGTGAATGTATGTAACAGGCAGAAGGAAGCATCTCCGACCATATAAAGTATATATATTCTTAATCAGCATCAATAGCCGAGTCGATTGACACCTGTCCGTCTGTCTGTCCGTCTGTCCGTCCGTCCGTCCGTCCATCCGTCTGTCCGTCCGTCCGTCCGTCCATCCGTCTGTCCGTCTGTCCGTCCGTCCGTCCGTCCATCCGTCTGTCCGTCCGTCCGTCCGTCCATCCGTCTGTCCGTCCGTCCGTCCGTCCATCCGTCTGTCCGTCCGTCCGTCCATCCGTCCGTCCGTCTGTCCGTCCGTCCGTCCGTCCATCCGTCCGTCCGTCCATCCGTCCGTCCGTCCATCCGTCCGTCCGTCCGTCCGTCCGTCCATCCGTCCGTCCGTCCGTCCGTCCGTCCATCCATCCGTCCGTCCATCCGTCCGTCCATCCGTCCGTCCATCCGTCCGTCCATCCGTCCGTCCGTCCATCCGTCCGTCCGTCCATCCGTCCGTCCGTCCGTCCATCCGTCCGTCCGTCCGTCTGTATGAACGCGTGGATCTCAGCAACTATAAGAGCTAGCGACTTCAAATTTGGAATGTATGTTCCTGAATACCATACGCAGATCAAGTTTATTTTCAAATTTCGATATCAAGTCCCGTTGTTTTTAAAATTAGAAAAATCACCATACAATAAGAAATGTTAAAGCTAGAGACTTTAGATTTGGCACACATGATAAAAAGCTTGGGCTTAATGAGTCCTGAAAATTTCATCGCGATGCCACGCCCCCTTCGCCCATAACTCGATAATGCTGATAACAAGAGCAGTTTTATAGCTAGAGACTTGAGATTTGGCACACATGGTAAGAATCCTACTCTCAATGTGTGCTACAAATTTTAATACGATCGGATATAAACTCAGAAATTATTCAAGAAACAAATTTATGCAGCGCAGCAGATGCTTTGCAGCGCAGTCGCTGCGCCGCGCCGACGATATAATGAACCGAAAGACGCGTGGCGCTGTGGCGCTAAACATAAGCAATCAGTAGCTGCAGTTCAGTGTTGTCAGACTATCGCAAGCTACCTACTCTCGATGCAAGCAAAATCGACTTCAAGCGATATATTTAAATCCCATTTTAATGAAAATACTTTTCCTTGAAGACCTGCACAGGGTATCCTACTGTCGCGCCCGCTCGACTGATCGGCATGTTTTTTGCATAACTTCCGAGTTTATTAATAATTTTATAGGCTGTGCCCATTAAAAATGGGCAAAAAAGGCTATAATGAATTTGTGTGAATGTATGTAACAGGCAGAAGGAAGCATCTCCGACCCTATAAAGTATATATATTCTTGATCAGTATCAATAGCCGAGTCGATTTACACCTGTCCGTCCGTCTGCCCGTCTGTCTGTCCGTCCGTCCGTCCGTCCGTCCGTCCGTCCGTCTGTCCGTCTGTATGAACGCGTGGATCTCAGCAACTATAAGAGCTAGCGACTTCAAATTTCGATATCGAGTCCCGTTGGTTTTAAAATTAGAAAAATCACCATAACATAAGCAATGTCTAAGCTAGAGACTTGAGATTTGGCACACATGATAAAAAGCTTGGGTTTAGTGTGTCCTGAACATTTCATCGCGATGCCACGCCCCCTTCGCCCTTCGGAAAAGCTGATAACAAGAGCAGTTTTATAGCTAGAGACTTGACACACATAATAAGTATCCTACTCTCACAATGTGTGCAACAAATTTCAGTACGATCGGATATTGAACTCAGAAGTTATTCAAGTAACAAATTTATGCAGCGCAGCAGATGCGTCGCAGCGCAGTAGCAGCGCAGTCGCTGCGCCGCGCCGACGATATAACGAACGAAAAGACGCGTGGCCCTGTGGCGCTAAACATAAGCAATCAGCAGCTGCAGTACAGTGTTGCCAGACTATCGGAAGCTACCTACTCTCGATGCAAGCAAAATCGACTTCAAGCGATATATTTAAATCCCATTTTAATGAAAATACTTTTCTTTGAAGATCTGCACAGGGTATCCTACTGTCGCGCCCGCTCGACTGATCGGCTTGTTAATAATATATTTTTAATATTTTTTGTTTTATGGGATTTCAAAAATTTTGTTCTCGATTTACGGAGGCGAAAG
>CATQJB020000013.1:0-23594 GCA_958299025.2 Drosophila histrio | reverse complement strand
TTATATACAAGCGCTTGGTAACAAGCAATCGCCGAATTCACAGTGATTGTGAGCGATTGTACGGCAAGGAGGGAGGGGAATGACAACGACTGAGCGAAATGAAATTGAGTAGCAATTAATAATGCTAACAACTTAACAGTCGCTCAGAGCACTAAATCGCACATATATATATACTTATTTACTTCACTCCAAAGTGGTAAATAACTAGTGCATGCAAATCTCAACTACTTTAAATATGTGCCAAGAATTGAAAACGTCGGCTTTATTAGCACAACCAATGCCAAACTGTTTGTTGGGCTTTCAATTTTTAGCACAGTACCTGCTGTTCCGGTTTCTTGACTTCCGACGCTACTTTCCTTGGCATAGTCCAACGATGATAGCAGATGAAGGGCACAGCGAGAGCAGCAGCTGATATTTTGCAGCAACAGTCTGTTGGTTTACAACCGGCGCGATTAATTTGTTTGTTTTGAACACTCAAATGCAAATCGCGTCGCGAGCCACACACAATTAATTGAACTTGCTAGTTATTTAGAGCACTGTTTATAAATAATTATAACTTTAAACTTTATTAAAACAGTCCACCCGGGGGCGCCATGAAAATTCATAAGAGTTTTTATGATAGAGAAAGTTGTGGTGGCGTTTTAATAAATATTAAAAAGATGCGGACGACTTCGTGCTATCGGTTTATAATTGATACGACAACTGAACTCTTACAAATTTTCTAAGCCTACACTAAGCTAAGGTGGCGGAGCGAGGCGAATTCGCTCTCTGAGCAATAATCGAATGAGTACTAAACTCGAACTGCTCTCGCTCCGTCCTAAACCTAACTTACACTAGACTTCAAAATTTGACAACAACTAACTTAAATAACTACAAAAAAATAAGAAAGAATAAAAACTGCGCTGAACTGCGCCAACAAACCTCTTATACCTAAAAAGATCTTTATTTGCTTTTCTGTTCGCGTTAACAATATTCAATCATAAGTCTCTGAAATGTGGCAGGGGCATTTTTTAACCCGAATGGCATTCTTATAAACTCTGGTCTATACGAGTTTATAAGAATGCCATTCGGGTTAATAAATGCCCCTGGCGTATTGTATAAAGTTAGCGGAGGGCAAGTCACCCTATTAAGAGTAAACGTTACGTGTTTACACTTTTGCTCGTTTATTTTAATACGCCAGTCTGATAGCCACTTCTCCACCACCACCAGGTGGTCAGCTAGTTGTGCTGTGGCTTGTATTGGACATCTAGAGCGACTTAAGATAGCGGTATCGTCAGCAAATGTAGATGTTGTCAGTCGCTCGTTTATGGGTATATCCGCCGTGAATAGAACATAAAGGGTTGGCCCCAGTACGGTGCCTTGAGGAACTCCAGCTTCTATACTGTGGTCGTCGGATGTAGTAGCGTTGCATCTCATTGCGAAGACTCTGTTGTAGAGGTACGACTCGAATAGCTTGTGAGTATGTTTAGGCAGTAGTATTTTGATTTTATGCATGAGACCTTCGAGCCAGACTCGGTCGAATGCTTGAGAGACGGCGAGGAAAATCGCACGGCAGTATTCCCGGTTTTCGAATGCAGTACGTATTGCTGATGTTATTCGGTTGACTTGCTCAGTAGTTCCATGGTTTTCCCGGAAGCCAAATTGATGTGCTGGAACTACATTGTTTGTCCTCAGGTAGAGATTATCCGCGCAAGGAGGCATTTTTCAAGCAGTTTTGACAAGCACGAGAGTAAGCTTATTGGTCTGTACGATGATGGTATTGTGTGGTCTTTTCCTGGTTTTGGTATCATTATAATAGTAGAATTTTTTCATATTTTTTTGAAAGTATCCAAGTTTATGAATGCGTTGAAGATCTTACAAACGAGGCAAATAGCGAAGTTTGGAAGTTCGATATTCATTTTTGGAGTTATTAGATCACAAGCTGGTGATTTTTTTGGTTTCAGTTGTTCTCGGATGACTTTCGCAATCTCGTGAGGCAGAAACTCAAATGGCTCAGTCTCAGTTTGCCTACGAGTTGGTAATGCCTCCAGTTCGAATGAATTAGTTGCGGGATTTGGCTGGAACACATTTCGTACGTGAAAAGCAAATGTGTTGGCTCTGTCTTTGTCGCTGCGGGCCCAGCTTCCTGAATTGTTTCTTATGGGAATGACAGGTTCGGTCGGTGCACTAAGATTTGGATGAGCCCTCCACAGCGGATTCTTTGTGCTGGTTGGCGATAGTTGCTCTATGTACCGACGTTGAGCATCTTTTTCGTCTTGTTTTAGAGCCTTGGTGAGTCGGCGTGTGGCTTCTTTGAGACGTTGTTGTGAAGATGGCGATCTGAAGTCTGCCAATCTCGTCGCAATCGTCGTTTTTGCAGAACAAGTTCTTCAATTTGCCGATTGGTTTTGTATTGGCTGGACTGCGCAGATATCCCTTGCGGTGTTGAAGTTTTGGCTGCTGCTACGAGTACAGATTCCAGAGCATCAACAGAGCAGTTGATGTCCTCTTCGATGTTGAGCTGCAGGGCTAGCTAAATATGGCAACTAACATATTTCTTGTATTCAAGCCAGTTGGTTCTGTGCGTTGTCACCCTATGAGGATGCACTATGATTTGCGGGCGTTTGAGAAAATTTAGTAACACCGGGTCCGAAAGTGCTTCGGCACTTATCAGATTGCGTAGAATGTTTTTTGTGACTGCGAGGTCAATTAGATCTGGTAGCTTTCTGGGGTCTGTTGGCCAATATGTAGGCCTACCTGGGGGAACGTAGTCCAGTTTGTTGTTTGGTGGGCAATAACCAGCGGCAATGGTGAGATTGCCGTTACCCGATTGTACGTTTATGGATGTAGATTGCAAATAATTTGTTGCAAACCTTTTATGAATGGTGCTTGATGCGGTTTCTGATTAAGATGCCGGATCCACCGTGAGCTTTGCCATCCGGATGATCTGTACCGTAAAACAAATAGCATCGTATTTGGAAGTTGTATTTGCATGTGAGGTGCGTCTCTACGAGCAGCATCACGTCGATGTGTCGGTCGTACAGGAATTGTGTTAGTTCAAGTTTGTGCCGTGAAACGCCATTGGCATTCCACAGAGATATTCGTAGAGATGTCATTGATTATTTGGACTGTTGAGATGCAAGCATCTGTATCAGCATGTTTTGATTTTGCATGAGGTTTTCAAAGTTGTTCTCATGAATGACATGAAGTCCAAAAAACTGTTGCAGAGAAAAGATTATGGCTTCAATATTGTTTTGTGGCTGCCCCATGGGCTTGTGAGAGTTTACCATACTTGGCTCTGCTTCAATTAAATGTGGAATCGCTGTTGTGTGGGTTGAGTTTTCTAGTCCTGTTTTTAAAACACTTGCATTTGATAGTGTTTGCGGGATCAAATGAAGATCTCGCTGCTTTAGCGAAGAAGACGTCAGGTGTAGTTTGGGATGGTATAAATACATTTGGTGTGTTCTGGGAGCGTGTCGTTGTCGCTCGTCGGATTCGGCTTTTTAACTCTTTGTAAACAGGACAGCCTCTGTAGTTTGCTGTGTAATTTCCTTCGCAGTTTCCACACATCTTTGCACTTGGGTCTTTTTTGTTAGCAGGGCAAGGGTCAGAACCATGAGAGTCTCTGCAAGCTACACAGACTGGCCGAAGAGTGCAGTAGGATCTAGTGTGCCTGTATTATTGACAATTTGTACATTACACTGGTCCGATGCGCTTGCGTGGTTCTTCAACAGTGATCCTGCGATGTAGCAGGAACTGCAGCTTGTAGATTGGATGTACTTCGTTTTTCTTCAATGTTATATTGTCTGGCTCAAGCTCGACCTTGAACAGTGGTTTATATTTTTTTTTAATATTTGTCACCTTCTTGGCGAGAAAACCAGTTTCATGTTGAGCGTCTGTTATTTCGGCAGGCGTTACCTCTGGTACTATGGTCTGAGTACCACTTGAAAGCCCTTACTGCTTTTTAGTTGGTATGTGTAATAGTTCTTCTTAGAGTCATTTAGGTATTTTGACCCTATTCGAAAATGCTCTTCAGTTTTTGTTTGTAGCTTCATGGATATTCCCTTTAGTGAGTGAAATTACATGAAAGTTGTTATTCCCAACCAGCTCATCAATTTTGTTAACAAGTGCGTTGGAAATCTTTTCCCGAATGTATATTGGTGGGGGCTTTTGTTTCTTTGGGACATCTTGTCCAGCTTCGGGTTGACGAGTCTCAACATCAGCCAGAATGGAGTATCTACTAGAGTTTAGAGTCTCAGGAGTTTCGCTGACATTATTGGCACGGTTAGTTTTTGGTTTGTTTCCATCCTTTGCCTTTTGTGGGCTAAGATTGCGCTTGATTTGGATGTAGCGATCCATACCAGCATGCACAGCCGGTCCCGTTTTATTGTCTTGATTTGGTTCCATTGTTTCGGTGTTGTTGTTAATGCCGGTATTGGCACTTGAGCTTGCATTTGATGATATTTGCGCTTGCGCTGCAGAAGTTGAGCGCGCAGTCGTTATCGCATTGTTGGTGACAGAAACCGTTGAAGTTTTTGTTGTTGCTGCGGTTGCAGAAGTTAAAGAGGTCACTGTACTTGTTGTTGGTGCGGCGTGTGTCGAAATTATTGCATTCGACGTTGTTGGAAAGCTGCACTACGAACTCCATGACGTGGGAGGCACAGTAAGTAGAGCCGGAGAACAAGAACGTGCTCTCTGGTTGCCTATGGTCAAGAGAGCTTATGGAGCGTCAATTATTTCAGGTCATACCTTCACGGAAATAAATTCAAAAAATTAACTGATCACCAGCCAATAAAATTGTTACATTCAAAACATAAAGGCAAAGATATTTCACCTAGACACGAGAGATGGCTATTAAAATTAGGAGAATATCAATTCGAGATAGATTATTTAAAAGGCAAGGAAATCAGAGTAGCAGATATTCTTAGCAGACTGGAAGACAAGGACTATACGAACAATATCGAAAACGAAAGAGACAATGAGAACAACGATAACATATCAGACATAAACATGATAGCAAACATGGAAGATAATTTTTCAACACCGACTGTACATTCAGCCGATGAAAATTTACATAGTCAGTTTTTATAAAAAAAGGAAATAGTTAACAAATATAAAACACAAATTATTATTACGGACAGTAAAACAGAAGAGTATAAAGCAATTCATGGTAAAAGAATAATATTTATAGCAAAACATGACTTTCCAACAATGGAAGACATTTTTAGGAGATATATACTGAAAGGAAAAGTTGTAATCTACTCAGAATTTTCGTATCAGGAATACAACATAGTACAAGTTAAACTCATAGAAATGTTTTCAAATAATAAACAATTAGAATTCACAAAATACACACTCAGAACTCAAGATATTGAACATGAAAATGAAGCAGTAGTTGCCCTGAAGACGACAGCCGACGGCAGTCGAAATATATCGGCAAACAATTATTTAAAAATACAATAAATAACAACACCAAGACCTCGAGCCAGCCAAACATTTTTAATAAACAGTAGAAAGGTCGCCAAACACCACTTATTAACACAAACGAAAGGCACGCTGGAAGCAGAGACCGCAGAACAACATGGTTTATGCAATACTTAAAACCAACAAGGACTACAACTCACATAAACATTTGATTAGGAAATTCCAACTTGATTTAAAACGATTAACATATTTAAAATCTAACATACAATTTTTGTTAAAATGCAGAAAAGCACATATAATACCTAAGTTTATACAAAACACGACTACTTACAAAAAACTCTTTACATAAAACAAACCCCTACCAACAACAATACAGAAAATACTCTCCAAACATGTACACTTGTTTCACACAAAAATATTAAGTTTAATTATCCAACACAAACACAATTTAATAAAACAACAACACGAACAAATCGCGAGAACCAAAACAACAATAAAACAGCTGTTGAGCGAAGACAATTCGGAAGCGTTTTTTGAAAGTGAGAGAGTTTTGTCCACGAAACTAAGCACAACTCTCAAAGAAAGACAGACAAAGAAGTACGAAAAACTTCGAAGTGAACGGAACAGAATATTTGCACACAACAACAACAAAGATTGGTTCGTGAACAACACGAAGACAGAATTCCCGCTAAACGTACAAGCATTACTTGCCAAAAGCCCAAAATTCGCTCTACCTGTAAATAAAGAGAGTTTTCCTCTCTGTAAATACATTGCGGACGGAGAAGAACTTGTACAGACGATTAAAAACCAAGAACAACAAGAGAACGCACGCACAGAGTTTTCTCTCTTGATAAAAGATCACAAGACAATGGAACAAACGAAAGCTTTTCTAAACAAAAATAAACATATATTAATTATGTCATCCGACAAGGGCAATAAAACAGTAGCGATGGAAACAACTATAAAAATAAAATGACAAACATACTACTATGCACATATCGAATACTCAGACAGGATCCGACCCTAAGACTGCAAACTAAAAACAATAACTTAGTGGAGAAATTATACAAATTAAATCTGATCTCCAACATGGAAAAAAGGAAGATGACAACAACGACGGCACTACCACCCAGAATTTACGGACTACCAAAAATACATAAAGAAGGCACACCTTTGAGACCTATTTGCTCCTCTATAGGCTCACCATCATACGAACTGTGCAAATACATTATTAAAATTTTGAAACAAATAACTAGTCAATCCACATACAATGTAAAGAACTCACTATCTTTTAAAGAAAAAATCAATGACTCTTTTATATGTGACCAAGAAGTACTGATTTCCTTCGATGTAGTGTCCTTATTTCCCAGCATACCCACAGAATTAGCTATTGACATAATAAGCAAAAAATGGAATGACATTAACAAACACACTGATACACCAAAACCACTTTTTATGGATATAATTAAGTTCTACATAACGGAAAACAGGTATTTTAAGTTTGACCAAAAAATATATATTCAATTAAAAGGTATGCCTATGAGATCCCCTGCTTCACCAGTCATAGCGGACATAGTTATGGAAGAACTACTAGACAACACGCTCAAGAAACTTAAATATACACCTAGAGCAGTGACAAAGTATGTAGACGACCTTTTCACCATAGTAAAAGAAGATGAAATACAAAACACACTCGACGCACTGAACTCTTACCACAAACACATAAAATTTACATACGAACTGGAAGCGGAAGGAAAACTACCATATTTGGACACAACGATCAACAAATGTGGAAACAAACTGAAACTAAAATGGTATAGAAAACCGACATCGTCGGGAAGAATACTCAACTTCTTCTCAAAACATCCCAGGAGGATAATAATGAACACAGCGTTAAGCTGCATAAGAAGAATGAGATCACTAAGTGACCCAATATATCACAAAGAGATACGTAAACAAGCAATAGAAATACTAAAAGCAAATGATTTCCCAACATATATAATTAAAACATTGATGAAAAGACAGCAACAACAAGAACAACAACCAAAAGAAGACCAGCCCAAATCATATCGATCACTTACATATGTAGGATTATGAATAGAGCATAAGTACTGCGTACCCTTTTCGTTACGCAACAGCATCGTCTATTGCACCATTTAAGTATTTTAGAGTTACTATCGTATTTTGCCTTGCAACATATTCGTTTGAGTTTATTATGAAAGAAGAAGATCAGCGACTCACATTGAGAGTCAGTAAGTCAGTCGACGCTGAGAGCTGCGAGCAGCAAGTTGCACAGAGAAAAAGCAATTATTTAATCGTGAAGAATATGTATTGTTCAACCCAAGAAGTGGGCTAAATTATTAAACATTAACCATAAATTGTTAAGAAAACATTAATTATTGAAGTTACCCAAAATAAACATTATAATTTGTCATTCCTACAAATTTTTGGGGGCTCGTCCGGGAAATTTCAAAAATAAAAAACAAATGTGCTTTACAAAGTGTGCGCTAACATACACGGTTAATGAACAATAAGTTTACACCCATAAGAACAATTACAACATTAAAATTGTAAAGCTGCGAGGGTTTATTGTTGTAAAGTTGTGAAATTCTGCAATTGTGAAATTCGGAATATTGCGTCGTAATTTTTTCTCTACGACGATCGAGAAAGACGGAAAACGCAGAGAGAGCATACAAGAAGCAGAAGAGAGTGCAACAAGGAGTAGAGACAGCAGCGAGGAGAGAGAGCGACGACAACTACGACGTAAATTAACTTTGGCACGGCCGAATAGAGAAATTTGCTGCGTAGTAAAGCTTCGAGGGAGGGAGTGAGCCAATTCTTGTGTCTACATAGAGGCAGATGCATACAGCGCTACGAGTGCGTAGGGGCAAGCTCAATTTTAAGGCGCATTGAGTGTGAGTGAGCGAGTTGCAACTTGTGTCTGTACAGAGGCAGGCATAAGCACGCTACGAGGGCGTACAACATCGAGCTCAAAAACTGAGTGCATTGAGTACTAGAGTGTACTACAACAACAACGACGCAGATCTTCGGCGCTAGCGAGACGACAATTTTGCTGAGTGCTGAGGCACCGAGAGAACATCGAGACGAAAAGACGACAACAACGAGGAGTGTTACATATCAACGAGACGAAAGACGACAACAACGAGAAGTGTTACTCGTCAGAAGACTGCAAAAATTGTTACTGCGAGACGATAAATACGTGTGGCGTTAAGGAAGCGATAAGCATAAAATCATTTTTATTTATTCTTTCATTTTTTTTAAATATTTGTAAACCACTTCTTGGAGAACAATGGATACGAGAACCATTTTGTCGTTGACTGTGCCCTTGTTGAAGAACAAACTGAGCGAATTATCTCTAAGTACAGACGGTGCTAAGAGAGTATTGCAGGATAGACTCCTTGAATATTATGATTTAACTGGTGCTAATAATAATATCGATGAGGCAGATGATGTTGCAAACGAGGTACGATCAGTAAGTTCTAATAGCGAATATCATGAGGCGGCCAGTAGATCAGTTTCAAGATTCACTTTGGCGGATATCAAAGGCAGTGTCTCCTCATTCTCCGGATTAGCAGACGAAGACGTTAACCATTGGTTAAACGAGTTTGAAGACGTCGCTATAACGGTAGGATGGAATGACCTGCAGAGGTATATCTATGCAAAACAACTTTTAAATGGAGCAGCCAAGCTTTTTATTAGAAGTTCATCGGGTATTCAGGGATGGCCTAAACTTAAATCAACGCTAAAGGAAGAATTTGGGAAAGCATTATGTTCAGCAGAAATTCATAAAATGTTGCGAATGCGACGGAAAGCTTCAAATGAAACCTATATGGAATTTTTGTACAGCCTAATGGAAATAAGTAAACCAATTAAATTGGAAGAAGAAAGTTTAATTTTATATTTCATTGATGGCATTCCTGATAGTAAGATAAACAAAGCGGGCCTTTACAGAGCAGAAACGTTGAAAGAATTGAAAAAAGAGATTGCAACATATGAGAAAATTAGAGGCAATAGTGTTGATAAAGATGAGCGCGAGTCCAGTAAGCCTAGAGACAATGAAGGCACAGGTAAAAAGAAATTCGTGAGTATGTCCAAAAAATGTTTTAAGTGTGGAGAAGAAGGCCATATTGCTAAAGACTGCAAGAAAGAAGTCATTTGTTTCAAGTGCAATAAAAGTGGTCATATTTCTACAAAATGTCCAGATAATAAGAGCGAAGTCAGGGAAAAACCAAAAGTAGCCAATGTTCCAGAAGTCAAATCACCTAAGGAAAGTCTGATTTACAAAACCTTTTTCGCCCAAGATATTTCATTCGTTGCAATGATTGATTCAGGGTGCGATTTATGTTTAATTAGAGAAGACTTGTGCCGGAAATTTGAGGGTGTGAAACTTAGAAACGAAATAAAGCAGCTTAAAGGGATAGGACAAGGTGCATTGTCCACTATTGGATGTTTCGATTTGGAACTTTTGGCGGATAGTACGCGTTTAACTGTAACCTTTCATGTAGTCAAACAGAAAGAGCTAGAGTATAACGCAATTATCGGAAATGACGTTTTGAAGCACGTTGACATTTTGCTTAGTAACAATGGCGCCGTTATCATAGAAAGAAAGAGCAAAATCGAATCAGATGACATATTTAGGAGCATGTGCGGAAGAGAGATAGTTGAAGAGCTCTCTGTTGTAGATTCCATTGATTTAAGCCACTTGACCAAGAGCCAGAAAGTTGAAATAGTCGAATTAGTTGCAAGATGCAAGCAAGAACAATTAATTGGAATCGTACAAAGAGATGAACATTTTGAAGCTAAGAAATCGAGAGATCTAGTTGAGAGAACGTTTAATATGCAAAATCTTCAAGAAAAAATAGAGAAATTTGTGAAGTGCTGCATCGAATGCTTGATTGTAGACCCTAAACGAGGCAAAAAGGAAGGCTTGTCGACACCAATCGAAAAGGCCCAGAAACCTTTTAGCACTTACAACATCGACCACATAGGACCGGTATAAAAAACAAAGATGAAGTATAAGCATATAGATGAACCAGATGAAATACGAAAGACAGCTCAGGACAATATAGAAAAAGTGCAGCAGGAGAACAGAAACACTTTTAATGAAAAAAGGAAAGTGGAAAATTCGTATAAATTAGGAGAACTTGTAGCTATTAAGAGAACACAATATGGAACTGGCATGAAGCTTAGACCAAAATTTTTGGGACCTTATAAAGTTACAAAGCAAATGAAACATGGACGTTATGAAGTAGAAAAAGTAGGCAACCAGGAAGGGCCTAAAAATACAAGTACTGCGGCCGAATTTATGAAAAAATGGTGTTCATTCGGGGACGAATGAAATTTCAGGATGGCCGAATGTAGGATTATGAATAGAGCATAAGTACTGCGTACCCTTTTCGTTACGCAACAGCATCGTCTATTGCACCATTTAAGTATTTTAGAGTTACTATCGTATTTTGCCTTGCAACATATTCGTTTGAGTTTATTATGAAAGAAGAAGATCAGCGACTCACATTGAGAGTCAGTAAGTCAGTCGACGCTGAGAGCTGCGAGCAGCAAGTTGCACAGAGAAAAAGCAATTATTTAATCGTGAAGAATATGTATTGTTCAACCCAAGAAGTGGGCTAAATTATTAAACATTAACCATAAATTGTTAAGAAAACATTAATTATTGAAGTTACCCAAAATAAACATTATAATTTGTCATTCCTACACATATATACCTAATATATCCGAACGGTTTCCCTAATCGGATTGTTTTGATACTACAAACGTACAAATAGCACACAAACCCACAGCCACGACAAAAATCTTTTTTAATAAAACGAAAAGTAAAATAGACCCAATGGACAAAAGTAACGTAATTTATGAGATACCCTGCAGTGGAAATCACGTCGATAAATGTGACAAGGTGTATGTTGGCACTACAAAATCAAAACTAAAAACGAGAATATCGCAACATAAATCAGACAGTAAACTTCGCCTACCAACAAATATACAAAAAACAGCTTTAGCAACACATTGCATACAGAACGGCCACACGGCGAATTTCGAGAACACAAAAATTTTACAACAGGAACAACAATATAGGAAACGCTACACAGTGGAGATGCTGCATATAATAAATACACCAACAAACAATCGACTAAACTACAAAACGGACACTGACAATTGCGCTCACATATACCGACATTTACTCAAAAAGACTCAGTTACGAACTCCAAGCCGACGAAAGCGGACTTGCGCAAAACAGGAAAAAAATTTTATGTTAATTTATTTGAATAGTTTTCTAAGGATCAATGTTTTTGAATGTTTATTTATGCTTGTAGTTGCCCTGAAGACGACAGCCGACGGCAGTCGAAATATATCGGCAAACAATTATTTAAAATACAATAAATAACAACACCAAGACCTCGAGCCAGCCAAACATTTTTAATAAACAGTAGAAAGGTCGCCAAACACCACTTATCAAATTTCGTTCTATCATGTAAGAGAAAGTATGCTATAATATATTTACTCTTTTGTTGAACATAACATAACACGTTCGTTTGATTTGAAGGCTTTATTGAATGAATTTCCAATATTCGACTTAGAGTTAACTTAGCTAAAGCCGCGTAGCTGCGCTGCCAGAAACGCCGGCAGCGGAGCGGCTGCATTATGTACTTAAGCTGTTATATACTGACAGCTACAAAGAGAGAGAGAGTGGGAGAGTGTAATGAGACATTTGATCGTTGGCCCTCCGAGCGGCTAAAGTGAAGGATCAGCGGATTCCGTTAGTCGACGGTCTCTCGCTAGCCTGGCCTGCTCATACACTGTATATATGTATGTGAATGCATATATACTAACGTACTTATGTACTGCTCGCTACTTGGGTTTTGCTTATAATAATAAGCATATTTGGCTTTGTTTGTACTTGCATTTTTTTTTCTTCTTTGTGTTTTGTTTTGTGTTGTTTTTTTTTGTTTTTGTTCGGAGCAGAACATATAGTTTTCATCAAAATTTAAATTAAACTGCCATCCTGTAATCTGTACATTACGTTTATAATGCAATGTGCATTATATTGTAATGCAATGTGCATTACATTGTAATGCAATGTGCATTACATTGTAATGCAATGTGCATTACATTGTAATGCAATGTGCATTACATTGTAATGCAATGTAATTTAATATTGTAGTGCAATGTTATGCTTATTTTGGCACGCATTACATGTACCCCTGCATTATCACCTGTTTGTGGATCTGCGGCACTCTGCTTCTTATTAAGCAATAAATGAATCTAAAAATTCGATTTCGTTCGTGTGTTTTTTTCCTTCACGTAGATTTCGCAATATAGGGACATATGGTTGTTCTTTCAAAACATTCGTGACCCCGACGTCATTTTTTTAACGACGCACAGTGGCTCCTTTTCTCATTCTACTTTGCAAAAATCATATCTTTTGATCCAGATAAGATATCACCTAAATTTAAAAAGGGTTTAATAAAGAATACTAGCTTTGAAATGAGTGTAAGATCTTAAAAATCGGACGACAGACAACTTGTCAGCAGGTGTTCAAAGTTGGATTTTTTGTTTATACGATGATTTTCGTGAAATGCGACATTCATCGTATGCTTTTTTCTGAAATTTATGTGTACATTTGTGATTCTTTATACATAATTATAGGTTGGGAAAAATCCTCTAACTGAACCCTCCACGAGGGTGCCGGCTGGGCAATGGACTCTGCACTATCCCGATCGATCGGGTTATGCATAGTCACTTGCTCGACCGAGGTATTGTGGAGTCTAGCTGAGGCGGCGGTCAGGAACTCTCAGTCGGTTAGGAAACTAGTCGATTGAGTGTACTGAACGCTACCATGGTTTAGAGGTGCCTGGCGGATAGGCCTAAAACGCTATGGGGTGGTTCCCAAGAATAAAATAATCCAGAGTCGCTGAACGCGAAGGAGAGGAAGCTGAAGAAAAAGCACGAGTACAACGTGAAACGGTACGAGAAGCTTACCGAGTCTGGTAACACTCAAAACCTCTCGCACAGTACAGTAGTGCAGTCAGGGGAACCGGTGAAGAAGACTTCTCAGCAGGTGACTGAGGCTGTTTCGAAAAGGGAGGCAATACCTTCCAACTCGAAGCCAGCAGCATCACCTACAGGAAAGTCCAACTCCCGGAAAGACCCCTCCAAAGCTGCGCCGACCACACCCCCCAAAAAGGGGAGAACGGAAGGCAAAAATAGCAGCAAAACCTCTGTCACTAAGCGGCAGAGGTCGGACGACTCGGCAAAAGCTTCAGAGAGCAAGCGGATGTGTCCAGAAGGAATTCTGGCCAGCTTAAGCTCGAAGCCAGAGCTTCAGGTGGCCATTATCGACAGAAGCGACCCGGAAGGGAAACTCACTGCTGGTAATTGGCTCACCTTAGAGAAGTCCATTAACCAGGCCCTACATGATGCCATGTTCCGACCAGAGAATCCGTTCCTGGCCGAGTTCGATGGCATCAAGTGGTATAAGGGCGCTAAGGCAGTGACTTGTGCCAACGAGGAATCCTTGCGGTTTCTCAAAGACACAATCCAAAGCTTTGGTGAACTTTGGCCTGGTGCGAAGATTGACGTCGTTCCCACGGATCTCGTCCCTGAGCGAACGATCATTAAGGTTTGGATCCCACCTCCGATAATGGAGGATCGAACCATCCTTAACATGATCAAGCGCCAGAACGAGGACTGCGTCACCGGGGACTGGACGATCAAGAGAGGACTGGCCCGCGACAAGGGAAACGGCAAGGATCTCTGGATCAGCATTGGTGCAGAGTCCAGGAGCCAAATCCTGAAGAAGCAAGGCCAGTTGAAGCTGGGTCTAGGATGCATCAGAGCATACATCCCTGGACCAGACGGAGAGGATGCTAGGTCAGCAGGAAAATCTTAGGGTGGTGCAGATCAATCTGCATCATTCTGGGGTTCCCTCGGTTGACCTACTACGGTTCATGGACAGGGAGAGGGTAGACGTGGCTCTCATCCAGGAACCCTGGATCGTGAGTGAGAGGGTCTGTGGATTGCGTTCTCGCGGATACCATCTCCTTGTCCCAAGGACCGAAGGTAAGTCTAGAACCTGTATCGTGGTAAGAGCTGGACTTAATGTTCTTTTCTCCCCTTGTTACAGCAGCGAAGACCTCACGGTGGTACTATGCGAAAGGAACAGGACCCGCCATCGGAACACATCAGGGCCCTTGTTCAGCACGCGCAGAAGGAGGGCATTGATGTGATACTGGGCTGTGATGCTAACGCTCACCACACGGCGTGGGGAAGTACAGGCATCAACAAAAGAGGGGAGTCGTTGTTCGAATTCGTTCTGTTCACAAATCTTATTGTTTGTAACAGGGGCAAACACCCCACGTTCCGCAATAAGAACCGTGCAGAGGTTATCGATTTAACCCTAGTGACTAACAACGACTCCCTGACAATAGATAACTGGCACGTATCCACGGAGTGTTCAAGGCTAAGGCGAGAAATTGTCAGGATGATTGGGACACCTATCACCTGAGTTTCAAGACCTTTAAAAGACTCTGTAGGAAGGCCAAAAGAGACTCATGGGCTGCTTTCTGCGAGGATCTTAGCAGTACCATGGTAGCGTCCAGACTTCGAAGGCTACTGGCTAAGGACCCTGCTAAACCAGGTCTCCTATGCGACCTGGACGGCAATTTCGCGAGAAACAGTCATGAGTCTTTGGAACTTCTCATGAACACCCACTTCCCGGGTTGCTTGGAAGCGGATGACGGGGGCGGGATCACCGCCTCCACTATCAGTGAAGAGCCTGAGGAGGGGGTGTACGTGGAAAGTGGAGCCGTTATAGAGGAAATTATCAATGAAGAGAAGATAATCTGGGCTATCAAGTCATTTCCACCATACAAATCTGCAGGACCGGATGGCGTTAGACCGGCTATGTTGCAAGCTGCGTGTCATGACCTCTTGCCATGGTTATTGAGAATCTTCAGAGGATGCCTCTCTATAGGATACATCCCACGTATCTGGAGAGAAGTGAGAGTGGCATTCATTCCCAAAGCAGGAAAGATGAACCACTGCTCAGCGAAGGACTATAGACCAATTAGTCTATCATCGTTTTTATTAAAAACGCTAGAACGACTTCTGGATCTATATCTAAGAACGAAGCTGACTCCAAGTGTATTTAGCAGCTCTCAACATGCCTATCTCAAAGGTAGAGCCGTTGAGACAGCACTACATGAGGTAGTCAGTAATATTGAAAACACATTGCATAGAAAGGAGTTTGCGCTGATGGCATTCCTCGATATAGAAGGAGCCTTCAACAATGTCAGGATCGAGTCGATAACGGCAGCACTTGCCAAAATTGGCTCACACCCGATGATCAATCAGTGGCTCAGCAATATGCTCAGCTGCAGAGTGATCAACTCCCAACTTTGCACTTCAAAAATTAGAAAGTTGGCCACGAGGGGGACACCTCAAGGAGGAGTTATATCTCCTCTATTGTGGAATCTCGTTCTCAACGACCTTCTTCTAAAACTGAAAAATAGAGGATGCAGTGTAACGGCCTACGCTGATGACCTGACTTTACTGGTGACTGGCAAGTTCTTGCCAACAATCAGTGAACTGATGGAAAATTCACTCGGCTTTACTCTAAGGTGGGCAGAGCAAAATGGTCTTGGGGCAAACCCACAAAAGACCGAGCTGGTTTTGTTTACAAGAAAGTACAAGATACCGAGCTTTAGACTTCCTACACTAGGAGGGATACAGCTTAGACTGGCAAAGGAGGCAAAGTACCTAGGAGTAATTCTCGACTCGAAGCTCTCTTGGAAGAGAAACTCGGAGGAGAGGATGAAAAAGGCACTGCAAGCCTTCTTTGTGTGTAAGAAGACGTTTGGGAAAAGATGGGGGCTACGACCGAATATTATCCACTGGTTTTATACGGCTGTTGTCAGACCCATACTTACTTATGGAGCATTGGTATGGTGGGAAACGGCATGCACCAAATCTCACCTAAATAATCTCCAAAAAGTGCAAAGACTAGCTTGCTTGGGTGTAACGGGATGTATACGTTCCACTCCCCAAGCAGCACTAGACGTCATATTAGACCTGGAACCAATAGACATATTCCTGAAGTACGCGGCAGCCAGGAGTGCGGTCAGGCTTAGAGCTCTGAACCTCCTTAAGCCAAGTACGGTAGGTCACAGCGCCATTCTACGCTCAATAGAAGCCTATGCTGGGCCACACAAGGAGGACTATTGCGTTCCTGAAAACAAGTGGGAAGACAGGTTCAACACTGTGTTCCCATCATGGACCGATTGGCAGCAAGAAACCCCGCTATGTGGGAACGAGCTGTCAATCTACACGGACGGTTCGAAAACGGATGAAGGCACTGGAGCAGGCGTGTACTCCGCATACCCTGCTGCGAATCTTTCATACCGTCTTCCGGACTGGTGCAGTGTTTTCCAGGCGGAGATCTACGCTGTCTGGCAGTCGACCAAACTGATATCCACCTTGGAGGAGCCTTCAAGGAACATATCTATTTACGTCGACAGTCAGGCAGCTCTTAAGGCTCTGTCCTCAAACACCACCAAGAGCAAACTCATTCGAAACACAGTCACAGCGCTGAACCGCTGCCACCATTCAATCTGACTTGTCTGGGTACCTGGGCACTCCGGTGTACTAGGAAACGAGAGGGCTGACGAATGTGCAAGGCAAGGATCAGCGCTACCGGCAGGTAGTGCGGTGACTGATGTACAAAGACCTCTTCAGCACGTTCTCTCCGAACTAGCAAGAACGGCGAGGACTGCGGCAGAGGAGCATTGGAAAATGGCTCAGGGATGCAACATATCCAAAGCACTCTGACCAAACCGCAACCCAAAGCGATCATCTGAGCTCCTACACTTTAGCAAGAACAGGATAAGGGTGTTGATAGGAGTCTTGACGGGTCACTGTCCCATTGGCCGAATGGCATTAAGGTATGGTGTACCATCACAAGACTTCTGTCGTAGCTGCGGAAATGAAGAGGAAGAGGAGAGCATCCAACACCTTCTGTGTGACTGCCCTGCACTTCTTAGAAGGAGAATCCGTTTTCTCGGGGAACCCTTTTTCGAGGAACTGGGCAGTCTTGCAAAACTGCGACTGGAGGATCTGGTACTCTTCCTGGACTCCACTGGTTGGTTCCAAAGGCGAATCCCGCCAAACGGGACCAACTAGGGTTTCCGGAAACAGGATAACCCAAACTCCCTTTCCCACTCCCTTCAACCCTCCAACAATCCTTTACTACTCCTACAGGTAACGGATATCACAATGGGCCGAATGGCCGCTGGGTGATCTCAACATTCTGTTGAGCGGTCCGATAAACCCAACCCTAACCTATACATAATTATATGAAAATGAATGTTTTAAATACATCTAAGCACTATAGATAACATATTTGATGGATTTCGTGTTTCAAATACATATATATCGTATAAGTTCCTGTAAAAACAAAATGTAATTTCAATTAAACTTTTATACTACATATTTGGCTTAATTTATATTTATATAAATAAATAACAATAAAACTATTCAATTAATGTCCTTGTTAATTAAATTTTCCTCAGCTATGTCTTCAAGTTCGTAACCTATGTACATTAAATCTACCATATCTTTAGTATAAAACTCTTGCAGTTCATTGCGACTTCTCACAAATCTTTTTGTTGATATCAGTGGATCTGAAGAAACTGGTAACATATTAAAAAGGTCTTCATTTTGTCTCTTCCGTGTCACCTTGCAATTATTCGAGTATCTATATTTCTTATACTCCTTGTTTATAGATTTCTGGACATCTTCTGATAATTCCCCGATTGACAGATAATGGTTTTCGTTGAGATCTCCTTCGTGTACCAAAATTTCATGAAGTTTGTTTTTGATCTTGTCGACCTCCGTCATATTATCATTAGCAAAGAATACTGTACTCATAACGGTCAATATAAACTCTTCTTAGCTTGGAACATCAAAAAACATCTGAAATACATCTCGAATTTTGGAAGACATTTTGCGGTTTCAATATTTGATTTATATTACAAAATAACAATCAGCACTGACATTGACTAATATCGTGATGGTTGCCAAAAGTAGGCTGTGATACAATGCACCTAAATATTTGAATATATACCCTTAATCCCTACTATTAATTACCAACTTAAGTAGTACAAAAGATTAAACATGTGTAGTTATTTAAAATTTACAAACTTTGATAATTGGGTTTGGTAAACGCGGAAATTGAGTACGAAAAAGGGTTACAAATTACATAATCACTACCTGTTTGCTTGGGTAACATTAGTATATTTAGGTAGACAATAAATTCTTAATATTATATTTATGTAAAGTGTTCAATAAAAGGTCTAGTTCAACGGAAACACGTTCAAATAACGACCATTCCGTACAGTAGGTTCCGCAAAAATGCGAGCCCGGCGCACTTTTGACCAAAGTAAAAGCGTTGTGCGTGAATTGTTTATTAAATAAAAAGTAAACTGACACTTCTTGGCACCTAGACTTTCTTGAAGTTGTTGCAGAAATATCCACGGAATAACGTGTATATACCCGTTTGCCTGGACAAGCCTGGACTTTATGCTAAAAGTCTATCTAAAGTTAAAAAACAATGTCAAAAATAGTGCTTTAGTAAAAATATTATTTAAAATACTTCAAAACAAAAAAATTACAACATTTTTATAATCGACATTTTAGAATCGACACACCTATTAGGTAAAACTAAGAAACTGAAAATTCATAGAACCATTTGGATGCAATTTCATCGCAAAAATGAAAAATTTTTCATAAAAAAACATTTTTATAAAAAATCGAAATTTTTTTCATGTTTGATGGGCTCTACCGCCGAAACCGTTTGCAGAATTAAAAAAACCAAACGGATTTATAAATTTTGGACAATTCTCTATCAAACTGCATTTAAGGATTTTCCATGGCGAGAAATGACCGATTTCTTTTTTGCCACGTGAGTCTCGTAAGTGAGCCACTGTGCGACGTGTATTAATCGCATTTTCGTGGCGCAAGTATCGGGCGTGACACTTGCAATTTTTGTGCTTATGTACATTGTACAACAGCGTTGAGGTCGGGTCTCGGTAGTGCAGATTTTGCGAATCGACGCAATAATCTCATCTCGCGATATAATATAGTCGGCGCTATATTATATTCAAGCTGTTTCAGCACAAATCGGTACTAAACACAATTTTAGTGCCGCCTCAACATAAACACGCACACACACACACACCCACACAAACACACACATACCCACACACAGCCACGCAAACAGTGGGCGAGGGAGCGGAGGCCTGCTGGTGAGTGTTTTTTTCCCACTTTCCCGCTTTCTCGAACCTCTCTCCGGTTTTTCTTCGCACTTTTCCACTCATCAGTGGCAATCCAAGCTTGTCACTCACTAGTGTGGGATAACTCGATCAGTTGCGATAAGGGATGCCAACCGGTTCGCGTATCACAAAAAGCAAGTGCCATAGCAACGAGCTTTTGCAGACACCACTTTCAGTCGTTAGAATTCAAATTCAAATTTAAACTGAATTTTCGAATAAAAGATCACTGGTAGTTGTGTTTGCGAGCGTTAATACCAAGTTTAACCGCAAACCAAGCTACACCGAAGAGACCGAGGGACCCAACTTTGGAGCAGAGGCACACGCAACCCAAAAAGAGGAAGTCGCAGCCATGGGAAAAGGTTCGCCAGAAGCAGGCAGTAAAACCCACCTAGAGGCAGACAAACAAGCCCCAAAGTAAGACCGACAACCAAAGAGAGCCGAGGAAACCGAGGAACGATGCCATCAGAGTTTCGAGTGCGGCAGGATGCTCCTATGCTGACCTTTTGAAGACTCGGCACTGAAGCACATCTGCGGAGACGTACAGGGCATACGCAAGGCGGCTAACGGGGATCTTTCGCTCCGTCTTATAAAACGCCCATCACACAGCACCGCAGAACTACAACAGACGGTGAGCAAAGCACTGGGACCAATTGCGGTAGTCAAGGCGCTCACTGAGCAAACCAGGGTGGAAATCCGGGACCTGGACGAACTCGCCACAAAGGAAGAGATCACTGCAGCTGTAAACCATGAAATGTGCTACGATCTACTCGCACTAGAAAAAATAAAGTCTCCACGGAAAACAAACGACGGTCTGCAACGAGTCACGTTACTCATACCAACAGCGAAAGCCCATGAACTGGTACAGAAAGGCAGGATCAGAATTGGATGGGTGGTATGCAGAATAAGGAGCATAGCACAACCAAAAAGATGCTTCAAATGCCTGGAATTCGGCCATATGGCGACAAATTGTAGCAATAAAGTCGATATGAGGGGAGCCTGCTTCAGGTGCGGCCAGTTGGGCCATAAATCAAGAAGCTGTAAGTAGAAGCCATCGTGTTGTCTTTGTGAGGAACAAGCTGCAGCCCCCAGACCACGCCATGTCCAGCATACCGGGAGGCTGTACTTAAATATCGATGTTAAGGATCCTGCAGCTAAATCTAAACCACAGCATTGCTGCTCAGGAACTCCTGGCGCAGACAACTAGAGAGCTCAATATCGACCTGGCTATTTTGAGCGAACCGTACATGAGGGCTAACAGTGGCTCGTGGACCGCAGATCTAGCCTCAAAAGCAGCAATCTGGACGTGTCGCCAACCTGCACTACCTCAGGAGAACATAAGGCAGGCAAGGGGATACGTGAGGTCAAAGATCAAAAATGTATGGGTCTATAGTTGCTATCTTCCGCCCAAGTGGTCTCTCGAAGAGTTTGGTGCCTGCATTGACGAACTTGCCATCGATGTTAGAGCACACTCACCAGCTATAATCGGCGGCGATTTCAACGCGTGGGCAATGGACTGGAATTCGGCGACTACAAACGCTCGGGGACGGGTCCTAGTGGTGGCGTTCGAGTCGCTTGATGTGGCACTTCAGAATCGGGGAAGCTCTTACACTTTCTCCAGAGGCGGAACTGGATCCATCATCGATCTGACCTATGCGAGCAGTCAGTTACCGGGATCAATATCATGGGAGATATCTGATACATACACGGCTAGCGATCATTTCGCAATCCTCTGCAGCGTCCAGCTGGGTACTCAGCGAATGGCAACAGTCACAAGGCAGCACTACAAAGAAGGCTCGATGAATCTACAAGCCTTCAGGGCATAAATTTCCAAGGCGATGGCGAGGAGATGGCCAGCCAGCTCATGGGCGGATTCAAATACGCCTGTGACTCCAGCATGTCACGGAGTGGAGGTTTCACAGGACACAAGCCCCTGTACTGGTGGAACCGGGAAATTGAACAGGCAAGACACGACTGTGTTCGAGTGAGAAGATCATACCACAGAGCCCGTGGACTGGCCAATTTCGATGACCTTAGACGGGTATATGCCGCAAAGAGAAGGATCTTGAAGAGGTCGATCAAGGAGAGCTTTGCGATGAAGCGGAGAGCGATCTATGTGGCAGAGCATACAAAGTAGTTTTGAAACGACTCAACGTCTACAAAACCCACGAACCAACCGACCACGGAAAGCTCACCCAAATAGTAGAGTCACTTTTCTCTCCACAACAGTTCCCACACGTGCGACGTGAAGGCCAATTGGTAGGTGAACAGCTCCAAGAAAGAGTGCCAGTCTCAGTGCCAGAGGTCCTTCAATTGGCAAGGGCAGTAGATAGCAGAAAAGCGCCTGGTCCAGACGGCATTCCAAACAGAGCGCTCAAGTTGGCAATTAGCGAGAGCCCTCAACTCTTCGTGCAGGCGTACAACAACTGCCTTATCCATGGTAAGTTTCCAATGAGGTAGAAGCACCAAAACTCAGTGCTGATACCGAAGCCTGGAAAAGACACAGAGGATCCGGCGTCCTACAATATGTCTTCTGGACACAGCTGGCAAAATTTTGGAGAAGCTCATTTGCACCAGGCTAGGCGAAAAGATAGAAGCCGCAGGAGGCCTCTCCGATACCCAACATGGCTTCAGGAGGGCCCGCTCAACAATCGGCCAGGGTACACAACACTGCCAGCAAGGCTATTGAAGGAAACAGGTGGCGCGGAGGCGCTAAGAAATACTGCCTGGTAACAACGCTGGACATTAGGAATGCCTTCAATACGGCTTCTTGGACGAGGATCATCGATGCCATCGAACTCCTTCATCTGCCCAGCAATCTCCAAAGGTTGGTAAAAAAACTATCTGAGCTATAGATGGCTGCACTATGTCACGGAATACGGGGAGCAGTCGTACAAAGTTACAGGAGGCGTACCCCAAGGATCAGTACTGGGACCGTTACTGTGGAACACTATGTACGACGGAATACTGTGCCTGGAGAATCCAGAAGGAGTCGAAATTATTGGCTTTGCCAACGACGTGGCAGTAGTGGCGGTCAAAAAAGTGGCGCTCGTGATGGTTGGTCGCACTCAAATAGCCTCCAAGCGTGCAATCCGGTACCTTGGAGTGATGCTAGACAACCGTCTGTCTTACAGAGAACACCTGGAGGCGGCTCATATGAAAGGCAAGGGCACCCTACAGGCTCTATGTAGAATGATGCCGAACCATAGAGGCCCCAAGTCGGTCAGCAGGAGGCTTTCCTTTAACGTAGCCAAATCAGCCATGCTTTACGCCGCACCAGTATGGGAAAGCGCGACGAAGACACCTAGCTATATGAGCGGTGTGAATTCAATCTACAGAGTTGGGGCCCTGCGTGTATGTTCTGGTTTCAGAACAATCTCCACGGCGGTCATACTCGTCATAAGTGGTATACCCCCGGCCGAAATATCAGCGTTGGAGGCGTGCGATATACTGAGTAAAAAAGTCGGCCACATTAACAGCAGAGGTAAGAGAAGTCAAGGAAGCAGCAAGGAAACGGTGCATGGCTAAATGGCAAGAAAAGTGGGACAGCTCGACAAAGGGGCGTTGGACACACACCCTCATTGGCAACATAGGGGAGTGGGTCGGGCACAAGCACGGTGAGGTCTCTTTCCACCTCACGCAAATTCTTAGCGGACATGGTTGCTTTAGGCAATAAGGAAGCTATCGCAGAATGGAAACTATCGTGCTTCATTCTCAGCTGTTGTGGCGCACACCATCACCGACTAAAAGCCTGGATCTTGCTGATCCGCTTTTTTACAAGTCTCAACGCTCGATCTCTTCATCGAAGCGGCTCTTTTCTTTGATCTCATC
>CATQJB020000011.1:0-16872 GCA_958299025.2 Drosophila histrio | reverse complement strand
TGAACGTCATGTGTGCCTGAGCCAACATAACGTTCACCGCCGACAACTCCTCGGACTCTAAATGTGGCTTCGGGATTCCCTGCAAAGGTTTCTCGGCCTCCGGTCTGGACTTATCGGTCACTTGCGGTGGCGGTGTTCTGCTGAGCGCCCCACGCCCCGCTTGCGTTGTCTCGCTCCCCCAAGACTCTTCTGGGTTCGGATTACTCCGCGTATGCCGACCGTGGCCGCCTTCTGCCATCTTCTACTTATCGTCCCCTAAACAAAATCAATCCACTGACCGCTTGTCAAATCTAGACCCCTAATAAATTTACAAACCTGATACCACTTCTATTCTTGTCTTTTATTATACAAAAAACTTAACTCCAACAAATATACAAACATATGTGCAAAACATACGGATAAATACGCCAAAATACGCTAATAAACACTCCAAATAAAACATACGCCAAATAAATAAATAAATAGGAACCAACCAAGCGCAAAAAAAAATAAATTAATTCAATAATAAAGAATAATATTAATATATGAAGATAATAAATTAATTCGATAATAAAGAATAATACTAATAAATGAAAATAATTAAGTCAATAATAAAGAATAATATTAATATATAAAAATAATAAATTAATTCAAAAATAAAGAATAATATTAATAAATGAAAATAATAAATTACTTCAATACTAAATAATCGTTATAATAAATGACGCTAATAAGGGAATTCAATAATAAATAATAATAATACTAATTGGCGATATATATCGTCAAGGGAGGGGACCGCATATACATCGCCGGTGATAACCGCCCATACTCTACGCCAACTACTATCGTTCGATAGTTGATCGATATTTCTTGCAAAACAACACTCGTGACTAACAACACTCGTGACTATCGTCGACCGCACACACCATCAGCTCAGCTGAGGGTCGGCGGTCAAGGATACTCCGATTCGATCCTTACGTCATTTGACACGCTTTCCTCTGGTTTTGTCTGTCCGCGATGGAATAGCGACCCATGATGCAGCGCGCGATAGTTTTTGCACTTTTCGCGGGACACCATGATCACTATACGCCATCTAGCACACCAACCGCCATCCTCGATGCTGCGCGTGCGGAGACAAATTCCCCGACACGGGTCACCGTGATCAACGACTGCTCGTGGCTGGACCGACAGAACCGGAAAGCATAAAAAAACGTAAGTCCATTTACATTTACTTGACGAATAACAACACAAAAAAAAATTACATCCGCAGCCCTGGTCGACTCGCCCCGTGCTAATGTAGGTGGCGACGCGCCCCAAACATGACTCCGCTTCGAGTCGACCCGTTCAGCGATATATGCTCCTCGAGAGTTCAGTATCTTATGCTTTATTATTATTTTTTTTTATTTATGGGCAGTATGCTGCGACGCTGGGAGGCCCAACGCCGAGCTCCATTTCCAATTTGGGCGCCATATTGTTACGACTCGGTTTCTTCCCGTGGGGCAACGCCGGCTAGCTCTGCCATCTCAGGCGGTTCTCCAACCCTGCCCACCGAGCGCACAATCACAATCATCGATACGTCACTCTCATCGCTTGACTATCGACACTAAGTTACACTCGACCAACTCATCGGCGGCAATCGATGTTATTGCCGCAGCGTACCCGCCCTACCTGTGGCGGGAATTTGAAAGTAAACTCGAATTTCCGCCACCCATATCTTTAGTAGTGTGACGATTACCCTACTCCAGGCTGATGCGATCCACCTCCCTCAATCCAATATTAACTACTCGGCCATGATTTTCTTTTCTTCCGATTACTTATATGTATATTTCAAATATGACATTGATTTTCTTAATTACTATATAACTTCAATTGCTCCGTCTGTTGTCTCCCTTTTTTTCTTGTATTCTCTTGTGGATTTATGTAAACTTATTTGTCTCTACCGCCAAAAGGGTCCCTAACTGTACCTGTAGAGCTCTATTGGAGAATCAGTCGGGGCCTATCCGGACCAATGTGTCCTTAATGGTGAGTGGCAAAAGAAAGAAAAGAAAAGAGCTAAACTCTCCACATCAGCAAAAAAAGCAACAAGAAAATCTGCGAAACAACAAAAAAGGAACAAACGAAATAACACTGCGGCTCTCGATACAACCATTTAACAGAACAATGATACAGCTAAATAAATATATGTATTAAATAAATATAAATAGATAAATAACAAAAAAAATAAATATATTCTTAAATCTAGTGACAGAAAAAAAAACAAACAAAGAAAAAAAGATGAAACAAAACAGGAAAAGCCTTTTTTTTTGCACTGAAGGCGCGTCAGCGCGCGCGCGCCGCCTCTAGCCGCGGGCTACTTCTGCAGACAAGGGAAGGGGGGGTTCAGCTGCCACACTTGTTTGGCCTCGATACAGCTCACCAGTCTGTCCCTAGCGCAGGTGACAGGTCCCGTAGCTGCGTCGCTGGTCCCTCGCCGCGGTCGATGTCGTGTAGCTGGAGCCTCGATCCTTTGGAGCACAAATTTTTGCCATAAATTTTCGTTGCTTCTGGATATTTTTGGTGTGAGCGTTACACTTTATTTGGATGTTAGTATTTTTTCTTTTTGCGACGGAATTTCGATTTAATTTTGTGTGAGCGCTACACACTATTTGTATTTTTCGTATTTATTTTCTTGTGGCGGAATTTTGATTCGGTTTTTGGTTTGAGCGCTGCACTTTATTTGGATTTTTTTTTTGTATTTTCTTGCGACGGGAAATTTTTGCTCAACTTGGCATGAGCGCTGCACTTTCTTGTATATACACGCATATATATATTTATATATTTATACTGTTGCCCATCGCCCATTAGTCGGCAACACTGCACACTATTACAGCCGAAAACAAAAAAAAAACGTCTCTTCCGGACTGCACATTGGCCACCACCAAAAAGAAAGGAAACTCGACCGTCTTCGTCGACGTCGCAAAACTCAATCTCTCGCTTTTCGGCCGCCTGTTGCTAAGCTATGCTTTTTGGCACAACTCCCCACGCTCAACGGGTCTTGTGGTCAACGGCCGTTTGCCCTTGGCCTTGACCTAATTTTTTTCGCCATGATCCGCTCAATTAAGTCGGCCGCTCACCAATCTCTCCTACGCCTCTCAATTCCCCACACCTACTCTTCTACCCGCTCTCTTCTACCCAGCACACCACGGTCTTTTCTTTCCCAACGCGCTCTGGTCACACTTGTCCAAAAGTTCACGGCCTTGCCACCTTTTTGGGATCTGTCACGGCCACCGATAACCCCCAGTGCGATGATATTACACCAATATCTCCTATCGATAATTATGGGAGTCTCATCCCCAGCCACAGATGCAACAAAATGTTATGTTATACATTATACATTACTACATATGATTCATTGGCATTTATGGTAGAATTTGTTAATTAAAATAAAATTATTGTTTTATTTTATTTTATTACTGTATTGATAAATTAAAAAAAGAAAAGAAACAGAATAATAGTGAGCCTCAGTTGGTCTCAAACTCCAGACCACGCAAGAGTACAACACTCTAACCCTTGCGCCAATGAAGCCATTGTAGATTATTTAACAATTATCATATAGTGATCCGATCCGGCCGGTTCCGACATACTGCCTGCAGCAAAAATACTGATCTGTGCCAAGTTTCATCCAGATAGCTCTAAACCTGAGAGACTAGTTTTCATAGAAACAGACGGACAGACGGACAAGGCTATATCGAGTCGGCTGTTGATGCTGATCAAGAATATATATACTTTATAGGGTCGGAGATGTCTGATGTACATATATTCTTGATCAGTTGCGCGCGCTCGACTGATCGGCTTGTTGCTACTGCTATTGCTATTGACAGTTGCTGCTCGTGTTTAGACCCTTTACATTAAAAAAGTATAAGAATCTATTAAATTTGTAAAAAAAAAATGTGCGTAACAGTTCGAAGGAAGTCTGGCAGACCCCATAAAGTATATAAGCCGAGTCGATATATCCATGTCCGCCTGTCTGTATGAGAGCCTAGATCTCAGAGACTATAAGAGATACAGACACCAAATTTGGTATGTTGGTTCGCCTATGGACAGAACCCGTTTGTTCAACAATTTTGCCACCGTAAATTGAAAACATAATTTTTTAAAACCCCTTAAACGAGAAATATTAAGTCTAGTGTTCTGAATGTATCATGAAAATTTCATCGCGATCGGATAATGAACGCGGAAGTTATTCAAAACACAATATTACTCAGCTTGGGCCAAGGAAAGAAGAAGAGCACATTGTCGTTACAACGCACTTTAGAGAATTAATTAAAACCCCAAGGTTTATATATAAGTATCTAAGTTTGTTCCTATTATTTCCTTTTTATAGAATATGTAACGGGGGTCTCATAGTCGACTTCGACGGTCGACTTTCCGACTGGTTATTACTTTTTCTGTCCTTGTCTAACCTTTAACTTATCTATAACTAACTGACGTCGACGTCGAGGTTAGACAAAGAAAGAAACAGCAATAAGAACAAACAACAACAGTCAACGGTATTTTCCGTGCGCAACGCAAGCAGCCGCTAGCCGACAAAGAAAACAAGCCGATCAGTCGAGCGCGCGCGACAGTAGGATACCCTGTGCAGGTCTTTAAAGAAATGTAATGGAATTTAAATATATCGCTTCGAATCGATTTTGCTTGCATAGTGAGTAGATAGCTTGCAATAGTCTGGCAACACTGAACTGGGACTGTTTATGTGTTTAAATACTATGATAGTAATGTAATATTATTATAGACAATCGGTCATATTAATAAATATATTATAACCATCGGTTTGAGGTTTCAGTGCTTGACAACTCCTAAACAATAGTGCTGGAAAATGTTATCATAGTTATCGAGACTTGAAAATAAACTTGTCCTGCATATGGTATTCAGGTACCACCATTCCAAATTTGAAGTGTCTAGCTCTTATAGTTGCTGTGATCGACAGACGGAAAGGTGTCAATCGACTCAGCTATTGAGACTGATCAAGAATATAAATACTTTATAGGGTCGGAGATGCCTCCTTATGCCTGTTACATACATTTTCAAAAATTCATTATACCCTTTTTTTGTCCATTTTTAATGGGCACAGGGTAATTTTCAATGATTTTGTTTTTGCCTTACAAACGTCAACGTGATTTTGTTGTTCACCTGTCTTAGAGTTTGCACTGGCAAAAATCGGCATGCTTTTAACAACTTTTAACCGACAACATGAACATTTTGGTTTGTTGAACAGCAGTGCATTATATGTTTTAAAAAATTGCAAATAAATACAAAGTTTAATGTAGAAAGGCATTTTTAAAGAGATCATTTAGGTTAAGTTTTAGGGTTAATTGGACCGCTCAACAGAGTGTTGAGTTCACCCAGAGGCCATTCGGCCCATTGTGATGTCCGTTACCTGTGGGAGTAGAAAAAGGATTGTTGGAGGGTTGAAGGGAGTGGGAAAGGGAGTTTGGGTTGTCCTGGTCCCGAAACCCCTAATTGGTCCCGTTTGGCGGAATTCGCTTTTGGAACCAACCAGTGGAGTCCAGGAAGAGTACCAGATCATCCAGTCGCAGTTTTGCAAGACTGCCCAGTTCCTCGAAAAAGGGTTCCCCGAGTAAACGGGTTCTCCTTCTAAGAAGTGCAGGGCAGTCACACAGAAGGTGTTGGATGCTCTCATCTTCCTCTTCATTCCCGCAGCTACGACAGAAGTCTTGTGATGGTACACCATACCTTAATGCCATTCGGCCAAAGGAACAGTGACCCGTCAAGACACCCTTATACTGTTCTTGCTAAAGTGTAGGAGTTCAGATGATCGCTTTGGGTTGCGGTCTGG
Organism: Drosophila histrio; assembly: GCA_958299025.2. Lineage (NCBI taxonomy): Eukaryota > Metazoa > Arthropoda > Insecta > Diptera > Drosophilidae > Drosophila > Drosophila histrio. The sequence continues at coordinate 11,057 of CATQJB020000011.1, read as the reverse complement.
CCAGAGGGCTTTTAAAGAGATTATAGTTTGATAGCATTTGCGTCAATTTATGTGATAGAAGCGGAATATAAAAAACTGATCTGTGTGTATTTTGTTAATTGTGCGCAACAAATCATGAATTATATTGAACATTCTTCGGACGAAATAAAAGTTGAGTAGTTGCTAAGATTGAAAACATTTGTTATAATCTATTATGAATTTCAGTCAAACTTATGTTAAATAGGTTAAATCATTTGTTACTTGTTTTTTAATTTATTCACATCTATGAAAATGTAGGCATACAAATTTTCCCAGGGCACAAATTAAAATATAAGTAGGGTGCAATGGTCAGTACTCTTTGTTATTTTTGGCACATCAAAAGATTCATACCCTTGCAGAACCCTGACACACTTTTCGACCGATCTTCCTATGGCAGCTATATGATATAGTGATCCGATTTATAACATATTTATATGGTCAGGCTTTATAAGAAATAACCAGATACATAATCTGTGAGTTTGGTTGAAGTCTGTTGAAAAAAAATAAAGTTTGCCATACAAATGTATGATTTTCGACCGATAGTTCCCATGGCAGCTATATTATTAGTGATCCGATCCAACCGGTTCCGACATATGTACAGCAGCATCTGTACCAAGTTTCATTCAGATAGCTCTAAAACTGAGAGACTAGTTTGCATAAAAACAGACAGACAGACGGGCAAGGCTATATCGAGTCGGCCGTTGATGCTGATCAAGAATATATATACTTCATAGGGTCGGAGATGTCTGCTTTAATGCGTTACACATTTCCTAACAAAATTATAATACCCTCTGCAAGGGTATACAAATTCAGAAGCAACCAGTCGGAAAAGCTACAGTCGAAGTCGACTATGAGAGACCCTTTACTTATTCTTCAAAATGGAAGTAAGAGTAACACTCATAGTTCCCATAACGCGTTGTAACGTCAACATGCTCTTCTTCTTCCTTTGGTCCGACACTGAGTAATATTAAGTCTTGAATAACTTCCGAGTTTATTATCCGATCGCAATGAAATTTTAGGACACATTAGGACCCCGATGCTTGTTCTGTGTGCCAAAATTCAAGGCTCCAGTTTTTATAGCCTGTGCCCATTGAAAATGGGCAAAAAAGGCTATAATGAATTTGTGTGAATGTATGTAACAGGCAGAAGGAAGCATGTCCGACCCTATAAAGTATATATATTCTTGATCAGTATCAATAGCCGTGTCGATTGACACCTGTCCGTCTGTCTGTCCGTCTGTCCGTCCGTCCGTCCGTCCGTCTGTATGAACGCGTGGACCTCAGCAACTATAAGAGCTAGAGACTTCAAATTTGGAATGTAGGTTCCTGAATACCATACGCAGATCAAGTTTATTTTCAATTTTCGATATCATGTCCCGTTGGTTTTAAAATGAGGAAAATCACCATAACATAAGCAATGTTAAAGCTAGGGACTTGAGATTTGGCACACATGATAAAAAGCTTGGGATTAATGTGTCCTGAAAATTTCATCGCGATGCCACGCCCCCTTCGCCCATAACTCGGAAAAGCTGATAACAAGAGCAGTTTTATAGCTAGAGACTTGAAATTTGGCACACATAATAAGTATCCTACTCTCAATGTGTTCTACAAATTTTAGTACGATCGGATATTAAACTCAGAAGTTATTCAATAAACAAATTTATGAAGCGCAGCACATACGTTGCAGCGCAGTAGCAGCGCAGTCGCTGCGCCGCGGCGACGATATAACAAACGAAAAGACGCGTTTGTTTATATACATACATATGTTTGATTTGCCTTTCGGCGCTAAACATAAACAATCAACAGCCGCAGTCCAGTGTTGCCAGACTATCGCAAGCTACCTACTCTCGATGCAAGCAAAATCGACTACAAGCGATATATTTAAATCCCATTATAATGAAAATACTTTTCTTTGAAGACCTGCACAGGCTATCCTACTGTCGCGCCCGCTCGACTGATCGGCTTGTTAAATTGACCATTATATGGGATTTAACGTTTTTTTTTAATAACCTCCGAGATTATTATCCGATCGCGATGAAATTTTCAGGATACGTTAGGACTCTGATACTCGTCCTAGCTTTAATATTTATCGTTTTATGGAATTTCAAAAATTTTGTTGTCGATTTTTGGGGGCGGAAGGGGGCGTGGCAAAATTCTAAAACAAACTTGACCTTTGTGCCGCCCTTAGGAGTATTCTCACCAAATTTGGTGAGCCTAGCTCTTTTAGTCTCTGAGATCTAGACGCTCATACAGCAGCACAGTCGGACAGACGGACATGGCTATATCGAGTCGGCTGTTGATGCTGATCAAGAATATATACACTTTATGGGGTCTGCCGGTCGAAGGAAGTCCTTCGACCTGTTACGCACATTTTTTTTTGACAAACTTAATAGACCCGTTTTACTTTTTTAAAGTAAAGGGTCTAAAAAGTGGCATGCGTCGACGGAGAAAATCAAAAAGAGCAATGCAAAATGCTCCGTTAATCGTTTTTATACCCTGTGCTCATTAAAAATGGGCAAAAAGGGTATAATGAATTTGTGTGAATGTATGTAACAGGAAGAAGGAGGCATCTCCGACCCTATAAAGTATTTATATTCTTGATCAGTCTCAATAGCTGAGTCGATTGTCACCTTTCCGTCTGTCGATCTCAGCAACTATAAGAGCTAGAGACTTCAAATTTGGAATGGTGATACCTGAGTACCATATGCAGGACAAGTTTATTTTCAAGTCTCGATAACTATGATAACATTTTCCAGCACTATTGTTTAGGAGTTGTCAAGCACTGAAACCTCAAACCGATGGTTATAATATATTTATTAATATGACCGATTGTCTATAATATTATTACATTACTATCATAGTATTTAATCACATCAACAGTCCCAGTTCAGTGTTGCCAGACTATCGCAAGCAACGATGCAAGCAAAATCGATTCCAAGCGATGTATTTAAATCACATTATAATGAAAATACTTTTTTTTGAAGACCTGCACAGGGTTTCCTAATGTCGCGTGCGCTCGACTGATCGGCTTGTTTTCCTTGTCGGCTAGCGGCTGCTTGCGTTGCGCACGGAAATACCGTTGACTGTTGTTGTTCGTGCTTATTGCTGTTTCTTTCTTTGTTTAACCTCGACGTCGACGTCAGTTAGTTATAGATAAGTTAAAGGTTAGACAAGGACAGAAAAAGTAATAACCAGTCGGAAAGTCGACCGTCGAAGTCGACTATGAGACCCCCTTTACATATTCTATAAAAAGGAAATAATAGGAACAAACTTAGATACTTATATATAAACCTTGGGGTTTTAATTAATTCTCTAAAGTGCGTTGTAACGACAATGTGCTCTTCTTCTTTCCTTGGCCCAAGCTGAGTAATATTGTGTTTTGAATAACTTCCGCGTTCATTATCCGATCGCAATGAAATTTTCATGATACATTCAGAACACTAGACTTAATATTTCTCGTTTAAGGGGTTTTAAAAAATTATGTTTTCAATTTACGGTGGCAAAATTGTTGAACAAACTGGTTCTGTCCATAGGCGAACCAACATACCAAATTTGGTGTCTGTATTTCCTATAGTCTCTGAGATCTAAGCTCTCATACAGACAGGCGGACATGGATATATCGACTCGGCATATATACTTTATGGGGTCTGCCAGACTTCCTTCGAACTGTTACGCACATTTTTTTCTTACAAATTTAATAGACTCTTATACTTTTTTAATGTAAAGGGTCTAAACACGAGCAGCAACTGTCAATAGCAATAGCAGTAGCAACAAGCCGATCAGTCGAGCGCGCGCGACTGATCAAGAATATATGTACTTTATAGGGTCGGAGATGCCTCCTTCTGCCTACAGAACATAGATTCACACAAATTCATTATACCCTTTCTTGCCCATTTTTAATGGGCCCAGGGTATTAAAACGATTAACGGAGCATTTTGCATTGTTCTTTTTGATTTTCGCCGTCGACGCATGCCACTTCTTTTCTTCTGAGTTTTTATACCTTGCAGAGGGTATTATAATTTTGTTACGAAATGTGTAACGCATGAAAGCAGACATCTCCGACCCTATAAAGTATATATATTCTTGATCAGCATCAACAGCCGACTCGATATAGCCTTGTCCGTCTGTCCGTCTGTTTCTATGAAAACTAGTCTCTCAGGTTTAGAGCTATCTGGATGAAACTTGGCACAGATCAGTATTTTTGCTGCAGGCAGTATGTCGGAACCGGCCGGATCGGATCACTATATCATAATTGTTAAATAATCTACAATGGCTTCATTGGCGCAAGGGTTAGAGTGTTGTACTCTTGCGTGGTCTGGAGTTTGAGACCAACTGAGGCTCACTATTATTCTGTTTCTTTTCTTTTTTTAATTTATCAATACAGTAATAAAATAAAATAAAACAATAATTTTATTTTAATTAACAAATTCTACCATAAATGCCAATGAATCATATGTAGTAATGTATGTATGCATTACATACATGTGTATTAACATAACATTTGTATGTTAAGAGTAACATTTGTATGTTAATGATTCATGTGTAACATAAATATGGGATTTGCACGTTACGCTCTCTAGCAATGATTTTCCCTGGGTACCGATTATATTTAATAATCGGAAGATAATCTGAGCAGCGTTAAATTTATTTAGGTTTATTATAAGTCTCTAAGTTTGTTACTGTTATTTAATTTTTGAAGAATACGTAAAGGGTCTCTCATAGTCGATTTCAACTGTAGCATTTCCGACTGGATGTGGTTACGTTCTGCGGTGCCTGAACTGCTTTCTTGTCGCTTCATCCACATAATCGATTCTTATGCGGTGTTTAACAACGGAACCATATGCTATTCGGTGCTTGTACCACCGCCAACGTAAAAAAGGTATTTAAGTAAACTACTGGTGTCAAAAAGAACCACCGATGCAGATCTCTGCTCTCTGCTATCTTTCGAATCGGATAGTAGCAATAGCAGTAGCAAAGATCATCAACGATAATATGCTATTTGTAGTTGTAGCAATAGCAAGCCAATTTGGAGCAATATTGGAGCATATGCACCTATATTTTCGACAACTATAGCAGTAGCTATAGTCATAGAATTTGTTGAACTGCTCCTGCAGTAGCTCCCGAAACTTAGTATTCATTGCCTTTCTTAACAGAAGTTTAAGACATTTAAATTAGCTTTCATGCCTACTAAGTTTCGGGAGCACATACGGGAGCAACTACAGGAGCAGTTCAACAAATGCTTTATCTATAGCAGCGGTGCGTAAATCCAGCATACGGCAGTGTACTCACTAATACTTACAAATAACCAGTCGGAAAGGCTAGAGTCGAAGTCGACTATGAGAGACCCTTTACTTATTCTCCAAAATGGAAAAGAGTAACACTAAAAGTTCCCATAACGCGTTGTAACGTCAATATGCTCTTCTTCTTCCTTTGGCCCGACACTGAGTAATATTAAGTCTTGAATAACTTCCGAGTTTATTATCCGATCGTGATGAAATTTTCAGGATACATTAGAACCCTGAAGCTTGTCCTGTGTGCCAAAATTCCAGTTTTAAAATTGACCATTATATGGGATTTTAAGTTTTTTTTGAATATCTTCCGAGATTACTATCCGATCGCGATGCAATTTTCAGGATACGTTGATATTCGTCCTGTGTGCCAAAATTCAGGACTCTAGCTATAATATTTTTCGTTTTATGGAATTTCAAAAATTTTGTTTTCGATTTTTGGGGGCGGAAGGGGGAACAAACTTGAGCTTTTCGGGGTTCGCAGGAGTATTGTCACCAAATTTGGTGACCCTAGCTCTTATAGTCTCTGAGATCTAGGCGTTCATACAGCAGGACAGACGGACAGACGGACATGGCTATATCGTCTCGGCTAGTGATGCTGATCAAGAATGTGGCACTCAGGACGAGTATCAGAGTCCTAACGTATCCTGAAAATTTCATTGCGATCGGATAATAAACTCGGAAGTTATTCAAGACTTAATATTACTCAGTGTCGGGCCAAAGGAAGAAGAAGAGCATATTGACGTTACAACGCGTTATGGGAACTTTTAGTGTTACTCTTTTCCATTTTGGAGAATAAGTAAAGGGTCTCTCATAGTCGACTTCGACTCTAGCCTTTCCGACTGGTTATACCCTGTGCCCATTAAAAATGCGCAAAAAAGGTTATATTGAATTTTTGAAAATGTATGTAACAGGCATAAGGAGGCATCTCCGACCCTATAAAGTATTTATATTCTTGATTTGTATCAATAGCCGGGTCGATTGACTCCTGTCCGTCTGTCGATCTTAGAAACTAAAGAGCTAGAGACGTAAAATTTGGAATGTTGGTACCTGAATACCATATGCAGGACAAGTTTATTTTCAATTATCGATAATCGATGTTATCATAGACATATTTCAGCATTAATGTTTAGGAGTTGGCGAGCACTCAAACCGATGTTTATAATATATTTATTAATACGACCGATTGTCAATAATAATATTACATTACTATCATATTATTTAAACACATAAACAGTCCCAGTTCAGTGTTGCCAGACTATTGCAAGCTATCTACTCACGATGCAAGCAAAATCGATTCCAAGCGATTTATTTAAATCCCATTAAATTGAAAATACTTTTCTTTGAAGACCTGCACAGGGTTTCCTACTGTCACGCCCGCTCTACTGATCGACTTGTTGTCCTTGTCGGCTAGCGGCTGCTTGCGTTACGCAAGGAAAATACCGTTGGCTGTTGTTGTTCGTTCTTATTGCTGTTTCTTTCTTTGTCTAACCTCGACGTCGACGGCAGTAGTGACAAATAATTTAAAGGTTAGACAAAGACGGAACAATAATAGAAACGAATAGCAAGAGCCAACGTCATTTTTCGGGTACAACGCAAGCAGCAGCTTTTTTTGCAGTCGCGACGTAAGGGAATCGTTAGGGAATACTAAGGAAAGGGAATTCTGGTACTGATGGGCTCGGCTCGTACATGCTGTTCGCGTGCCAATAGACTTCCATCTCCTCTTTGCACACAAATACATCTTTGTATCATTAGTGCGCAACCTCAACATTAACCCAATTAATAAATAAATGGGCCAATATATTTGTAACAACGAACTTATGGCATATATGCAATTATTTATAAATTTACAGATATTTTTCTCTTATTCTAGTAGGTGACAGGTAATATTTTAATTTATTAAATAAATTATGCATTTAGAATAGAATTTAAAACATGGCAAAAACGCGCGTAATATGCCGTTTTAAAATGAGCTGTAGAAAAGCGCGCGAAACTTTGAACGAAGGAGAGAAGCAAGATAACTTACAAAGTTAATCGACAGCTCGACTGTTACAACTTTGTTCTGTTATTTTTGGTGTTGAATGCGTGATTTAAAAAGAAACAAACATTGTGATTTAATTTAAATTAGTGCTAGTTAATGTGTATTGCAACGGCAAGCAAGGCAAGTTATTGAAATAATAATTTAAGACATATTAACTTAGTGTATTTTTTCTCGTCTTTTCTCGTTTTTATACCCTGTGGGGGTATATTAAGTTTGTTAAAAATATGTAACGGGCAGAAGGAAGCATGGCCGACCCAATAAAGTATATATATTCTTGATCAGCATCAATAGCCGAGTCGATATAGCCATGTCCGTCTGTCCGTCGGTCTGTCGGTCTGTCGGTCCGTCGGTCCGTCCGTATGAACGAAAGGATCTCAGAGATGGTAAGAGCTAGAAGCTTGAACTTGGTGTCCCAGTACTGGAAATTTTTGCAGGCAGATCAAGTTTATCTTTTTTTTTGGATGCCACGCCCTCTTTGCCCATAAATTAAGTAAAAGCATATAAAGCAAGCAGTTTTGTAGCTCAAAAACCTCAAAAACAAGAGTAGTTTTGTAGCTAGAGACTTGAGATTTGACACATATGATAAATATTTTGTGGTCAATGTGTCCAGGAAATTTTATCACGATGCCACGCCCCCCTTGCCCACAAAACGGAAAGGCTTATAACAAGAGCAATATTACAGTAAGAGACTTGAGATTAGGCACATATGATAAGAATCTTAGGGTCAATGTGTCCAGAAAATTGAATCGCGATGCCACGCCCCCTTCGCCCTCAAATTAAGTAAAAGCTCATAAAGCAAGCAGTTTTCTAGCTCAAAAACCTCATAACAAAAGCAGTTTTGTAGCTAGAGACTTGAGATTTAGCACACATGATGAGTATCTTGAGGTCGATTTGTCCAGAAAATTTTATCACGATACCACGCCCCCTTCGCCCACAAATTAAAAAATAACGAATTACTAGAGAATTTCATCTGGAGTGAATTTGAGCGGGTTCCTGTAGACCCACAGGGTATATTACGGTCGGGGTCCCGACTGTTCGGCTTGTTTTTTTCTGCGTCTGTGTCTGTGTTATTTCACAGACACGTATAGGTACTCATTAGTAGCCCCGAAATGGATAATGCTGTTCCTACAAGATTCCTATACGAAACTTCATTGACATTGTCTAGTGGTGTTGATAGTGAACAGTACGAATTTGTGGAAGATTTTGAATCTATTGAACCCTTTAAAGCTCATTAAAAGGTCACATTGTCCGCCCCTTCAGACATTCTTTCAGCCATTGACATTCTGCAAGAGCTTGAGCAGCCTTGTAATGGTGATGAATGGATAGACATCGGTGAAGTTTTAATTTTTAAGGATACCCGTAAGACCCAGACATGGAAGGATCTGTGAAGTCACAGTTGCTTGTTAGATTTAAATTCCTCAAATTCAAATAGTGAGTTTTGTGCAAACTGTCTGAAAATGCAGCAAAATGAAGTTTATTACATGGAATTTTTTTTTGAAAATTTCCACCAATTTAGATAGGAATACAAAAAGTTTTGATAAGCTTAAAGAAAAGTTTATCGCTTTAAAACGAAAATTTTTACGCCGCAATAATCGTTTCACCTTTCGAAAGGTCAGAACTTTAAAAAATGACAGTTAATTTATCACTGCGGACGGCAGTCCGCGTAAGTGACGAAAGCAGACCCCAAAAACTCACACGTATGTAGTGAAGTTTGCTGGGCTGCAGGCCACTAGCTATATATACACGCAATATTGGATATAGAGATCGGCTGAACCGATCGCAATGTGTTATATATCATTCGAAAGGTAATTCCGGTGGTTTTAATATGACGTGCTATAATCTCCGATCTGTCAGATATTTTTCGAGATATAGCCGTTTGCATATCTTTGTCAAACTTTGCACGTTTGAATGTGGAGCTTCGGTTGGAGCATAAAGCCCCAATTTTGAAATGTAGATAGTTGTTAGAGTTGAATACGCGTCGAACGGTACTTCATTCACCCAAATCGGACAATCCATTCCAAAGATATTGGAATTTTAAAATTTTGATGACGTCATCGAGCTGAGATGAAAATCTTGTGTGTTGGTTTGTCTGGACCAATCTTTAAGATATCGGAATGAATTTTCTTGAGCGTGTTACTTTTAAAAATCTAAAAAACGTTTGTGCCACAACTTTTTTGAAAAACCGCTAGTTTGGCGGGAAAAAGCTAGAATAGTTGAAAATTCAATTGAAAACTGCGGCCAAACCATAGACCCTATGAAAATTTTTTTTACATCACTCGAAAGGTTATCAAAATAGCTTTAATATAAGTCTAAACTAATTCTGTAAGATTATTACATGATGTAAAAATTACATAATTAATTTTTTTAGACCCTTTACTTTAAAAAAGTAAAACGGGTCTATTAAGTTTGTCAAAAAAAAAATGTGCGTAACAGGTCGAAGGAAGTCCGGCAGACCCCATAAAGTATATATATTCTTGATCAGCATCACCAGCCGAGTCGATATAGCCATGTCCGTCTGTCCGTCTGTCCGTCTGTCCGTCTGTCCTGCTGTCCGTCTGTCCGTCTGTGCTGGCGTATGAGCGCCTAGATCTCAGAGACTATAAGAGCTAGGGTCACCAAATTTGGTGACAATACTCCTAAGGGCTGCACAAAGGTCAAGTTTGTTTTAGAATTTTGCCACGCCCCCTTCCGCCTCCATAAATCGAGAACAAAATTTTTGAAAGCCCATTAAACAAAAAATATTAAAGCTAGAGTCCTGAATTTTGGCACACAGGACGGGTATCCGGGTCCTAACGTATCCTGAAAATTTCATCACGATCGGACAATAAACTCGGGAGTTATTCAAAACCCAATATTACTGAGTGTCGGACCAAAGGAAGAAGAAGAGCATGTTGACGTAACAACGCGCTATGAGGTACTATCTATTAGTGTCACTCTTATTTCCGTTTAGAAGAATAAGTAAAGGGTCTCTCATAGTCGACTTCGACTGTAGCCTTTCCGACTGGTTTGATTTACTTTTTGTGAATTTGCAAAAAATTGAGTCCTTTAGTTTGTATTTTTGATTAGTTATTCTAAAGCGTGGAAACATTGCGCAAATTTTGATATATAACACTTATCAGGCAAAATTCGGGTTGACAAAATATAGCGTTTTCAGATTGGTGCCTTAAAAAAATCCTGTCGAGGTATCAGCTGTTAGATTGGAGCTGGTGGGCTTGTTAGTGCCTAATGAGAGAAAAATTTAATGTTATATGATGCCAATGTTAACTACGGATCGATTGGTACCTCAATAATCAAAATCCGTTAACTCGTTTGAAAGTTATTATAATATTAAGCCGTATATTACAGTATCAAAATTTTATGTGAATTTTAGTGTGTTTGCATATTTATGCAATTAATAAGACGGCGCCTACGATTTTGGTATATTTTCAATATATCATAGCTAATGAAATTATGCAACTTTTGGTATATAGGTCATATCTGGGATAATTCGTTTTGCCAAGATATTACATTTTTAATCTACACATATTTTCCTATGTGAGTTTTAAGAAAAACTGCAACGGTGGGAAATGTAAGAACTATCGCGGCCTTGTAAACATAATTGCAATTTAGAGCATTCAACGAAGCAGCTTCGTTGGCGCAGTGGTTAGAGTGTCTGACTCTCACGCGGAATTTTGCGGTTCGAATCCAGTTAGCGGCTTCAAGTTTATTTTA
>CATQJB020000010.1:0-37932 GCA_958299025.2 Drosophila histrio | reverse complement strand
TCTATGCAAATGTATTCTTGTTTTGCTTTACTCTTTCGGGTCTCTTTAAGAAAAACTGCTAATGGCAGAGAACGAAACTAATTTGGTTTTGCTGTGTGAGCAACTTAAGAGCAAAGGTGGCAATAAAAGTTAAAATATTCTTTAAGAACAAAGTGCTTGCACAATGTAAGGGTTAAATATTATAAAGAAAGGTATTCAGTACTTATTATCATAATTCGCGACTTCTTAGAATTGTGTGCTTATTTTATTTTATTGATGTAACATTTGTGGCTATTTTAGTACTAATTCGTGTTTAAAAATTTCACTTCGACTTTTATAGGATCTTTCCACGAATATCAACATTTGTATCATTTGCTCACATATGGATGTGCCTGATTTTTGAATTTCCATGATCAAATGTGTAACTGTAAACTGACATTTGTCAGAACAGCAGGTCGGTCTATAAACAATCTTTAAATTTTACGCTCACTTTTTTATTAGCGTTTGTAAAAAATGAGCGCGCGAGTTATGCAAATGTCATGACTTACCTCGTCCCCACTACTTAATTCTAAGCTGTCAACACCCACACCATTATCAATAATGCGGCCAGGTCTGCAATTCACTTTAATGTAAGCAAACCCGAACTACTTTAATGTAAACATCATGGTACATTGACATAAACATGGCTGACCCAAAGATAACACTAACAACTCAGAACGTTGACATAAACATATTTGGACCAAAGAACACATTAGCTATCACACACCCATGCAAACCCATAGCATAAACAAAGAGTGGCAAAGCCATCTAATAGAATTATGTTATAAGTATACGTTTGTATATCGCTAAGTTCAGTTGACACCCAACCTTGAATCGAACCACTCCAAAATAAAACATATAATTATTACGAGTGCTGTATTCTTTTCTTTATTGTGAACTCAATCAATATAACTGGCGCAGCCGGTCTGAAACGGACAAATAAATTACACTAAAAGTGATTTCTTGCAAAAACAGCTAAAGGCATAAGCAGAATCATACAAGAGCAATATAAAAAAGTATAAGTGGCATAAAAACAGATTAAGTCATAATTGTGTCACCCAAACTGTGAAAAAAGTTAATATGGCAAACGGAAGTGAGGAAATGCAAAGGTGCATCCAAGCACTAACGCAAATAATTGCTCAGCAACGACATGATCTTGTCATTGTAAACTCACTTACAAGACAGAGAAACTACATTGAAAAAGAAACCCGATGTCTTCCAACATTTACTGGAGTAGAAGGAACACTGCAGGGATTCATCGCCTCGGCGGACCAAGTGATGCAGGAGTACGGAGACGACGCAGACCAAGTATTCAACGTGATTTTCAACACCAAAATTAAAGGGCAAGCACGAACTGTCCTCAACATTAACACAACAACATCATGGGAACAATGCAAAGAGAAACTATGACATCACTATCGACCAAGAATGGACCAGATGGGACTCACAAGAAAAATCAACAATTTGAAAGTTATCAGCATTAGAAACCTGGATATCAAAGTAAGATATATCGTAGAAGAAATAACTGATTTTTCAGTATTCGAAAATAATGAAAACCTTGTTAACATACTAAGTGCTTTATTAATACATTATTTTATTTTAAAGAATTAGCATCAGGTTCCATGGCAATTTCATTAATGCCTCTTACTACAGTACCAGCAGTCAGAGAGGAAATAGCTAAATAAATTGGCCTACATTTTGGTAACTTAATTCAAAGATTACTAATTCAAAGAAGTTTTAATAACAATGGATCAGTTAATAGGAATGACCAAAAGATTGAAAACAATCAACAAACAAGTGCAAGCAATATTTTTAGAAATAACAATATGCAAGCAAGTCAGAACACAAGACGCCTTTCTAATAACAATCAACAACAAAATCATAATAATAATTATAATCAGCAACAGAACCGAAATTATAATAACAATCAACAACAAAATTATAATTATAATAATAATCAAAACCAAAATCAGAACTATAGCAACACTCAACCAAACAGAAATCAAAGCCATAAGATTCATCAAATTAACAATGTTCAACCACAAAATCCTCAAGACGCAATGAGTGTAGACAATTTAGCAGAAGAAGATAATAAGAGCACAACAAGTGAGAATCCCAAGAGTTTTTTACCCAACAGCCTTGGATGAATTTAAAATATTGATAGAAGGAACAATTGAGGGATGCAGATTCTTATTTTTGGTGGACACTGGATCCACAATGAGCATAATAAATACAAATAGAGTAAAGGAAAATGTTTACGAAATAATTGAAAAATACACAAATACTATTCATACCATTAACACAACCTTAAAACTAATAATTTTTTGGTAAAAACCAAAACACCGGTTGAATTTCAATATTCACCAAAAGTGCATGCAAAATGGGTGGCCTTACCCCTAGACAAATCATATGATTTTCTATTTGGCATGAATTTCATTCAAAGAAATGTTAAAAATATTGATTTTAATAAAAAACAATACACTTAATTAATAATGTCGAAATTCCATTATTGTCCAAGATTCCTAAAGAGACTTGCGTACTAGAAGTAAGTGAAACTGATGACTTCAATATAACAAGTTTAAATACAGAAGAAAGCAAAATTAAAAATATATTGATTAAAAAATTTAAAGGATTATATTACAAGGAAGGTGACCAACTTACAAACACAAATACAGCTGTACACAGTATAAAAACTACAACGGACCAACCAATAAATTCCAAAATTTATAGGTGTTCTCCAAAATATGAAGAAGAAATCAGAAAGCAAATAATTGAAATGGAAAAAAATGGCATAATCAGGAAAAGTAGAAGCAAATGTAGTTGACCCATACTAAAGAAAATTGATAATTCTGGAATACAAAAGTATAGATTGTACATCGACTATCGTCGATTGAATCATATAACAGTCTCAGAAAAATACCCATTATCCTTTATGGATTCAATATTAGACAAACTTGGCAGGGCTCGATATTTCAGTACATTATATTTGGCAAAAGGCTATCATCAGATTTTTATGGCTGAAGAAGACATAGAAAAAACTGCATTCGTATCACCAATGGGACTTTACGAATATATTAGAATGCCATTTGGACTAAAAAACGCACCAGCGACTTTCCAAAGACTAATGAACGATATTTAAAGAGATTACATAAACAAAATATGTGTGGTATATTTGGATGATATAGTAATATTCTCTACAACTTTCAAGATCACAATTTAAAAATTCAGGCAGATAAATGATCATTCATGAAACAAAACACTGAGTTTTTAGGTCATGTACTTACAAAAGACGGCATACAACTAAACCCAAAAAAGATACAAGATATTTTAGCTATTCCAATCCCGAGAACAGAAAAATAACTTAAAGGTTTCTTAGGTATGACAGGATTTTACAGAAAATTGATTAAAGATTACTCAACGATCGCATATCCTATGATCAAATATTTACAAAAAGGGAACACAATTAATGGAAATGACCCAGAATATATTGATTCACTCGAAAACTTAAAAGCTCTCATAAGTTCACATCCAATATTAAAATTTTCAGATTTTAATAAACAATTTACAGTAACAACAGATGCGAGTGATTTTTCTATTGGTGCAGTTTTGTCACAACAAGGTCAACCAGTGGCATTTGTATCAAGAACTTTAAATAAACATGAGAAACAATACAGCGCAACTGACAAAGAATTCTTAGCTATTGTTTATGCAGTAGATTAATTCAGACTTTATTTATATGGATCACAGTTTAAAATCATAACAGATCATCAACTAATAAAATACTTAAGTAAAAAATACAAAGGAAAGGATTTAAAAGCCAAACACAGAAGATGGATTTTAAAACTTCAAGAATTTGATTGCGACATTCAATATGTAAAAGGAAAAGACAATAAAGTAGTAGATTTTTTGAGTAGACAAGAAACAGTACCATTAATAAACAAAAACAATAATGATGAATCCAATCTAGAAATTTTAGACACCATTCATTCAGCAGATGATAACGAACCAATAGATTTGTATATACAAGAAGAAATAGTAAACAAATTCAAGACAAATTATTGTAACATACTCAGCACAAGACAGTATTATCAACAATCATGGAAAAAAAATTATAGAAATCAACCCAGCAGATAAAACAATTGAAATTGAACAAAAATTACAAAAAAAACATAAATAGATGCACAATTGGAATATATTCAGAAGTACCAGACGCGGTATATTACAAAGTTCAATGCATTATAATCGACTTCTTTAAAGACACAAAAAATATAAAATTTCGGAAATGCACCAAAAGAGCCATAGAAATAGAAACCGAATAACAGCTTCTTAAGCAAATAGCATTATACCATACTAAAGAATCTCTTCATAGTGGCATGAAGGAAACATTTTATACCCTAAAAGACAAAATCTATTTTCCAAAATTGGTAGACCACATTAATCTTGTAATATCAAATTTAAGGAAGTGTAGAGAAATAAAATAC
Organism: Drosophila histrio; assembly: GCA_958299025.2. Taxonomy (NCBI): domain Eukaryota; kingdom Metazoa; phylum Arthropoda; class Insecta; order Diptera; family Drosophilidae; genus Drosophila; species Drosophila histrio. The sequence continues at coordinate 33,433 of CATQJB020000010.1, read as the reverse complement.
GACAGACATCCATTAAAACCAAAGTTTAACATTACTGAAACCCCATAAGATAAAAATAAATAATTCACATAGATATTTTCCATATATAACACAGATCGTTCGTAACAATAACAGACAAACTCATTAAATTTGCAGCAGCATATAACATTAAAGACAGAAACCGGAGAACTAAACTACAAATCATAATAGATCAATTTACAAAATTTGGTAAACCTAAGAAATTTTTTATGGACAATGAATTTAGAGCAGAACAAATAACAAGTTTTTTGGATAAAGAGAATGTAGAATTGCATCTGACAAAACCAAATTCACACACAAGAAACGCAGACATAGAAATACTTCATTCAACTTTGATTGAAATAATAAATAGCATAAATGAGGACATCTCAATAGAAACAAAAATTCAAAGAACGAAAAGAAATGCAAAAGAACTCCAAGATATAATAACCATCAATAAAGAAAACAAGCCGATCAGTCGAGCGGGCGCGACAGTAGGATACCCTGTGCAGGTCTTCAAAGAAAAGTATTTTCATTATAATAGGATGAAAATATATCGCTTGAAGTCGATTTTGCTTGCATCGAGAGTAGGTAGCTTGCGATAGTCTGGCAGCACTGGACTGTAGAGTTGTTCATCGTAGTTCAATTGAAGGATTTAGTTCAGTAGTTCAATTTTTGATGAACGAACTAATCTTTCATATAGTTCAGTAGTTCGTTCAGTGACTCGAATCTCTTTAGATCGTTCAGTGACTAGAATCTCTTTAGATCGTTCAGTGACTCGAATCTCTTTAGATCGTTCAGTGACTCGAATCTCTTTAGATCGTTCAGTGACTAGAATTGCGAAAACAAAAAAATGATCTATTTTGTATAATCTACTAGACGATGAATGAATGGATGATTGCTCAGAAGTTATTCGACTAGCCGCCAAGGAAGTCGAAACGGACGGACCAGAAGCTTGTGTTGATAGAGGTATTTGCTGCACCGCAGGTTGCTGGCGGTCAACAGACACTGTGGGGTGTTTAGCTTTCAAATGTCGAGTCAAGTTACTGTGAGATCCTCCACAGATACTTATTTTGCATTTGCAATACACGCATTTGCCATGTTTGCCATCTTCTTCAACTATATAGTGGTTTCACACTTCGGCGCGCTTCCTTTTCAAAGACATATTTAAGCAGACAAACATTTTTAAAATTTCACCGTTGCGATAACGAACGAACTATAATGGGATTCGAGTCACTGAACAAACTATATTGGGATTCGAGTCACTGAACGAACTAAAATTGATTCTAGTCACTGAACGAACTGTAATGGGATTCGAGTCACTGAACGAACTATAATGGGATTCGAATCACTGAACTAAATGACCTACAATCAGGGATTTAGTTCGTTCGATCACTATTAGTTAGTTCAATTGATCTTAATCCGAACGATTTGATACAACTCTACTGGACTGCGGCTGTTGATTGTTTATGTTTAGCGCCACAGCAGACGAAAGGCATATCAAACATACATGAACAAACGCGTCTTTTCGTTCATTATATCGTCGGCGCGGCGCAGCGACTGCGCTGCTACTGCGCTGCGACGCATCTGCTGCGCTGCATAAATTTGTTTCTTGAATAACTTCTGAGTTCAATATCCGATCGTACTGAAATTTGTAGCACACATTGAGAGTAGGATACTTATTATGTGTGCCAAATCTCAAGTCTCTAGCTATAAAACTGCTCTTGTTATCAGCCTTGCCGAGTTATGGGCGAAGGGGGCGTGGCATCGCGATGAAATTTTCAGGACACATTAAACCCAAGCTTTTTATCATGTGTGCCAAATCTTAAGTCTCTAGCTTAGACATTGCTTATGTTATGGTGATTTTTCTAATTTTAAAACCAACGGGACTCGATATCGAAAATTGAAAATAAACTTGATCTGCGTATGGTATTCAGGAACCTACATTCCAAATTTGAAGTCTCTAGCTCTTATAGTTGCTGAGATCGACGCGTTCATACAGACGGACACAAATTCACACAAATTCATTATAGCCTTTTTTGCCCATTTTTAATGGGCACAGGCTATAAAAATTATAAATAGTATAAATGACAACAGGGAAAATTATGAAGAAAAAAGGGAAGAACCATATTTCAGATATACTAAATAAAAATAAGTGCACCCTTGTAATATTAAGAGACCATTAAATATTGAAATAATAAATAAGTAAAAAAAAAATAAAATAAATAAATAATAAAAAAAAAATAGAAGTAAATAACATTTTTTCTATATATAATGAAATGTTGAGATAATTAAGTCATCAAAAAAATGTATTATTTATATTGGGTATTTTTTATTAGAGCTCCATTTAATACTTTATTTGACAATGGTTACTTAAAAAACTAATTTTACAATTGATTCTTATCGTGCATTAAACCTAAAAGCTTTCTTGATCGTGGTGAATGTGTGGGGAGTTGCTGTGGTGAACTTGTGGGGAGTTGCGAGCTTTAAGCTGCAATAGAGCTTTGGACTTTAAATTGCAATTTGGTGGTTCCCATGATAGGGGAAGAATTTGTTTACGTATTGGGCCTTAAGCTTGAGATAGGGGAAGAAATGCCGATTAAGCAATAACGTGGGACTGAGTGAGAGTTGTTTATGAATTGGCCGAGGTATGCGACGGTTGTTTATGGCTTGGACTCCTAAGCCTGAGATAGGGAAAAAAATCCTGATCAAGCAATATCGTGGGAGCGAATGCGTTTTGTTTATGACGTGGCTGTCTAAGCCTGAAGGGGAATCAATGCTAATAAAATGTTGGGTGAATAGTTATGTCACTATATATACTAACAAACCTAGTAATAAGTTTCTTTTTTATCACTTACAGAACATTTTATTGACTACACTAATGACACTGTCAATGGTACATACTAGACTACATGTGGTACCAATTCAGGAAAAATCAGGATACGTTGCAATACATATTCATTCAACAGAAATTGTCAATGATACCGTTATTATTTTACATGTTATTGATATAAATCAACTTACACACATAGTCGATAAAATAGAAAATAATATAAGAATTATTGAAATAGCAGACAAAGAACTAATTATTAACGATATAGAACTGATTAAAGCTAAGATTAAATCAATTACCCCATCTACCAGAACACAGAGAGGACTTATAAATGGCGTAGGTACAATGTAGAAGTGGCTTTTGGGGTTAATGAACAATGAAGACAGGGAGGACATAATAGAACATTTAGACATAATAGATCAAAATAACCATAATTTAATTAAAAAATTGAACCAACAAATTTATATCAACACACATTTCAATGACACAATTAACAAACTTGCAGATACAATTGTACAAGATAGAAGTGCAATAGCAATTTTTTCATCAAAAATAAATGAACAAAACAAGGAAACAATAAAGAAAATCTTATTCAATGATCAAATGCAAAAATTATAAAATTTAGAAGAAAAAATAAATTACATTCAAGAAAACATAGCGTCGGCCAAAAACAATATATTTTTACCCAAAATATTTACAAAAGAAGAAATTATTAAATTTGAAATTGACTTCTACAAAATTAAATTGAATAGAATGGGAATTTTAAAATACAAAAATTATGAAATTGTCATGGCAATCAAGCTACCCAAAACCTTTATAAAAACAGACCTCAAATTAATTATTCCAATTCCTAATGAAAATCAAATTCAAATCGATCAGGAAATTTAATTATTACTGAAATTAAAAACAAAACATATGAGGAAAATGTAATTTTAAGAGAATTAAAATTAAGCAAAAGTTGTACTCTTTATAATAACTGCATATTTATATACAATAACAAATCAAGTATAGAACAAATAGATGATGAAACAATAATCGTAAGAAATGCTGTTAACGAAAACTAAATCAAAATTGTGACAATAAAAACATTATACTAAATGGAAATTACATAATACAATTTGTAAACTGCCAAATCCATACTTTATCCGAAACCTTTGCAAATGAACAAATAGAATTCTATGATAGATTTTTCTACCCAACAAACTTATGAAACCAGTCATATAAGAACACAACATTTTGAGCATTTTACTATACAACATTTTGAAAATTTAAGCGAAATAACATAACTAAAATTTTATAAAAAAGTCGGCCATGGAATGGCAATAGCCCTTACATTAATCATAATAATAATTGCACTTTATTTGTATATCAACTTGTATATCAACTTGTGACCAACTTACAAACACAAATACAGTTGTACACAGTATAAAAACTACAACGGACCAACCAATAAATTCCAAAATTTATAGGTGTTCTCCAAAATATGAAGAAGAAATCAGAAAGCAAATAATTGAAATGGAAAAAAATGGCATAATCAGGAAAAGTAGAAGCAAATGTAGTTGACCCATACTAAAGAAAACTGATAATTCTGGAATACAAAAGTATAGATTGTACATCGACTATCGTCGATTGAATCATATAACAGTCTCAGATAAATACCCATTATCCTTTATGGATTCAATATTAGACAAACTTGGCAGGGCTCAATATTTCAGTACATTAGATTTGGCAAAAGGCTATCATCAGATTTTTATGGCTGAAGAAGACATAGAAAAAACTGCATTCGTATCACCAATGGAACTTTACGAATATATTAGAATGCCATTTGGACTAAAAAACGCACCAGCGTCTTTCCAAAGACTAATGAACGATATTTAAAGAGATTACATAAACAAAATATGTGTGGTATATTTGGATGATATAGTAATATTCTCTACAACTTTCAAGATCACAATTTAAAAATTCAGGCAGATAAATGATCATTCATGAAACAAAACACTGAGTTTTTAGGTCATGTACTTACAAAAGACGGCATACAACTAAACCCAAAAAAGATACAAGATATTTTAGCTATTCCAATCCCGAGAACAGAAAAATAACTTAAAGGTTTCTTAGGTATGACAGGATTTTACAGAAAATTCATTAAAGATTACTCAACGATCGCATATCCTATGATCAAATATTTACAAAAAGGGAACACAATTAATGGAAATGACCCAGAATATATTGATTCACTCGAAAACTTAAAAGCTCTCATAAGTTCACATCCAATATTAAAATTTTCAGATTTTAATAAACAATTTACAGTAACAACAGATGCGAGTGATTTTTCTATTGGTGCAGTTTTGTCACAACAAGGTCAACCAGTGGCATTTGTATCAAGAACTTTAAATAAACATGAGAAACAATACAGCGCAACTGACAAAGAATTCTTAGCTATTGTTTATGCAGTAGATTAATTCAGACTTTATTTATATGGATCACAGTTTAAAATCATAACAGATCATCAACTAATAAAATACTTAAGTAAAAAATACAAAGGAAAGGATTTAAAAGCCAAACACAGAAGATGGATTTTAAAACTTCAAGAATTTGATTGCGACATTCAATATGTAAAAGGAAAAGACAATAAAGTAGCAGATTTTTTGAGTAGACAAGAAACAGTACCATTAATAAACAAAAACAATAATGATGAATCCAATCTAGAAATTTTAGATACCATTCATTCAGCAGATGATAACGAACCAATAGATTTGTATATACAAGAAGAAATAGTAAACAAATTCAAGACAAATTATTGTAACATACTCAGCACAAGACAGTATTATCAACAATCATGGAAAAAAAATTATAGAAATCAACCCAGCAGATAAAACAATTGAAATTGAACAAAAATTACAAAAAAAAACATAAATAGATGCACAATTGGAATATATTCAGAAGTACCAGACGCGGTATATTACAAAGTTCAATGCATTATAATCGACTTCTTTAAAGACACAAAAAATATAAAATTTCGGAAATGCACCAAAAGAGCCATAGAAATAGAAACCGAATAACAGCTTCTTAAGCAAATAGCATTATACCATACTAAAGAATCTCTTCATAGTGGCATGAAGGAAACATTTTATACCCTAAAAGACAAAATCTATTTTCCAAAATTGAGAGACCACATTAATCTTGTAATATCAAATTTAAGGAAGTGTTGAGAAATAAAATACGACAGACATCCATTAAAACCAAAGTTTAACATTACTGAAACCCCATAAGATAAAAATAAATAATTCACATAGATATTTTCCATATAAAACACAGATCGTTCGTAACAATAACAGACAAACTCATTAAATTTGCAGCAGCATATAACATTAAAGACAGAAACCGGAGAACTAAACTACAAATCATAATAGATCAATTTACAAAATTTGGTAAACCTAAGAAATTTTTTATGGACAATGAATTTAGAGCAGAACAAATAACAAGTTTTTTGGATAAAGAGAATGTAGAATTGCATCTGACAAAACCAAATTCACACACAAGAAACGCAGACATAGAAATACTTCATTCAACTTTGATTGAAATAATAAATAGCATAAATGAGGACATCTCAATAGAAACAAAAATTCAAAGAACGAAAAGAAATGCAAAAGAACTCCAAGATATAATAACCATCAATAAAGAAAACAAGCCGATCAGTCGAGCGGGCGCGACAGTAGGATACCCTGTGCAGGTCTTCAAAGAAAAGTATTTTCATTATAATAGGATGAAAATATATCGCTTGAAGTCGATTTTGCTTGCATCGAGAGTAGGTAGCTTGCGATAGTCTGGCAGCACTGGACTGTAGAGTTGTTCATCGTAGTTCAATTGAAGGATTTAGTTCAGTAGTTCAATTTTTGATGAACGAACTAATCTTTCATATAGTTCAGTAGTTCGTTCAGTGACTCGAATCTCTTTAGATCGTTCAGTGACTAGAATCTCTTTAGATCGTTCAGTGACTCGAATCTCTTTAGATCGTTCAGTGACTCGAATCTCTTTAGATCGTTCAGTGACTAGAATTGCGAAAACAAAAAAATGATCTATTTTGTATAATCTACTAGACGATGAATGAATGGATGATTGCTCAGAAGTTATTCGACTAGCCGCCAAGGAAGTCGAAACGGACGGACCAGAAGCTTGTGTTGATAGAGGTATTTGCTGCACCGCAGGTTGCTGGCGGTCAACAGACACTGTGGGGTGTTTAGCTTTCAAATGTCGAGTCAAGTTACTGTGAGATCCTCCACAGATACTTATTTTGCATTTGCAATACACGCATTTGCCATGTTTGCCATCTTCTTCAACTATATAGTGGTTTCACACTTCGGCGCGCTTCCTTTTCAAAGACATATTTAAGCAGACAAACATTTTTAAAATTTCACCGTTGCGATAACGAACGAACTATAATGGGATTCGAGTCACTGAACAAACTATATTGGGATTCGAGTCACTGAACGAACTAAAATTGATTCTAGTCACTGAACGAACTGTAATGGGATTCGAGTCACTGAACGAACTATAATGGGATTCGAATCACTGAACTAAATGACCTACAATCAGGGATTTAGTTCGTTCGATCACTATTAGTTAGTTCAATTGATCTTAATCCGAACGATTTGATACAACTCTACTGGACTGCGGCTGTTGATTGTTTATGTTTAGCGCCACAGCAGACGAAAGGCATATCAAACATACATGAACAAACGCGTCTTTTCGTTCATTATATCGTCGGCGCGGCGCAGCGACTGCGCTGCTACTGCGCTGCGACGCATCTGCTGCGCTGCATAAATTTGTTTCTTGAATAACTTCTGAGTTCAATATCCGATCGTACTGAAATTTGTAGCACACATTGAGAGTAGGATACTTATTATGTGTGCCAAATCTCAAGTCTCTAGCTATAAAACTGCTCTTGTTATCAGCCTTGCCGAGTTATGGGCGAAGGGGGCGTGGCATCGCGATGAAATTTTCAGGACACATTAAACCCAAGCTTTTTATCATGTGTGCCAAATCTTAAGTCTCTAGCTTAGACATTGCTTATGTTATGGTGATTTTTCTAATTTTAAAACCAACGGGACTCGATATCGAAAATTGAAAATAAACTTGATCTGCGTATGGTATTCAGGAACCTACATTCCAAATTTGAAGTCTCTAGCTCTTATAGTTGCTGAGATCGACGCGTTCATACAGACGGACACAAATTCACACAAATTCATTATAGCCTTTTTTGCCCATTTTTAATGGGCACAGGCTATAAAAATTATAAATAGTATAAATGACAACAGGGAAAATTATGAAGAAAAAAGGGAAGAACCATATTTCAGATATACTAAATAAAAATAAGTGCACCCTTGTAATATTAAGAGACCATTAAATATTGAAATAATAAATAAGTAAAAAAAAAATAAAATAAATAAATAATAAAAAAAAAATAGAAGTAAATAACATTTTTTCTATATATAATGAAATGTTGAGATAATTAAGTCATCAAAAAAATGTATTATTTATATTGGGTATTTTTTATTAGAGCTCCATTTAATACTTTATTTGACAATGGTTACTTAAAAAACTAATTTTACAATTGATTCTTATCGTGCATTAAACCTAAAAGCTTTCTTGATCGTGGTGAATGTGTGGGGAGTTGCTGTGGTGAACTTGTTGGGAGTTGCGAGCTTTAAGCTGCAATAGAGCTTTGGACTTTAAATTGCAATTCGGTGGTTCCCATGATAGGGGAAGAATTTGTTTACGTATTGGGCCTTAAGCTTGAGATAGGGGATGAAATGCCGATTAAGCAATAACGTGGGACTGAGTGAGAGTTGTTTATGAATTAGCCGAGATATGCGACGGTTGTTTATGGCTTGGACTCCTAAGCCTGAGATAGGGAAAAAAATCCTGATCAAGCAATATCGTGGAAGCGAATGCGTTTTGTTTATGACGTGGCTGTCTAAGCCTGAAGGGGAATCAATGCTAATAAAATGTTGGGTGAATAGTTATGTCAATATGTCACTATATATACTAACAAACCTAGTAATAAGTTTCTTTTTTATCACTTACAGAACATTTTATTGACTACACTAATGACACTGTCAATGGTACATACTAGACTACATGTGGTACCAATTCAGGAAAAATCAGGATACGTTGCAATACATATTCATTCAACAGAAATTGTCAATGATACCGTTATTATTTTACATGTTATTGATATAAATCAACTTACACACATAGTCGATAAAATAGAAAATAATATAAGAATTATTGAAATGGCAGACAAAGAACTAATTATTAACGATATAGAACTGATTAATGCTAAGATTAAATCAATTACCCCATCTACCAGAACACAGAGAGGACTTATAAATGGCGTAGGTACAATGTAGAAGTGGCTTTTGGGGTTAATGAACAATGAAGACAGGGAGGACATAATAGAACATTTAGACATAATAGATCAAAATAACCATAATTTAATTAAAAAATTGAACCAACAAATTTATATCAACACACATTTCAATGACACAATTAACAAACTTGCAGATACAATTGTACAAGATAGAAGTGCAATAGCAATTTTTTCATCAAAAATAAATGAACAAAACAAGGAAACAATAAAGAAAATCTTATTCAATGATCAAATGCAAAAATTAAAAAATTTAGAAGAAAAAATAAATTACATTCAAGAAAACATAGCGTCGGCCAAAAACAATATATTTTTACCCAAAATATTTACAAAAGAAGAAATTATTAAATTTGAAATTGACTTCTACAAAATTAAATTGAATAGAATGGGAATTTTAAAATACAAAAATTATGAAATTGTCATGGCAATCAAGCTACCCAAAACCTTTATAAAAACAGACCTCAAATTAATTATTCCAATTCCTAATGAAAATCAAATTCAAATCGATCAGGAAATTTAATTATTACTGAAATTAAAAACAAAACATATGAGGAAAATGTAATTTTAAGAGAATTAAAATTAAGCAAAAGTTGTACTCTTTATAATAACTGCATATTTATATACAATAACAAATCAAGTATAGAACAAATAGATGATGAAACAATAATCGTAAGAAATGCTGTTAACGAAAACTAAATCAAAATTGTGACAATAGAAACATTATACTAAATGGAAATTACATAATACAATTTGTAAACTGCCAAATCCATACTTTATCCGAAACCTTTGCAAATGAACAAATAGAATTCTATGATAGATTTTTCTACCCAACAAACTTATGAAACCAGTCATATAAGAACACAACATTTTGAGCATTTTACTATACAACATTTTGAAAATTTAAGCGAAATAACATAACTAAAATTTTATAAAAAAGTCGGCCATGGAATGGCAATAGCCCTTACATTAATCATAATAATAATTGCACTTTATTTGTATATCAACTTGTATATCAACTTGTGACCAACTTACAAACACAAATACAGTTGTACACAGTATAAAAACTACAACGGACCAACCAATAAATTCCAAAATTTATAGGTGTTCTCCAAAATATGAAGAAGAAATCAGAAAGCAAATAATTGAAATGGAAAAAAATGGCATAATCAGGAAAAGTAGAAGCAAATGTAGTTGACCCATACTAAAGAAAACTGATAATTCTGGAATACAAAAGTATAGATTGTACATCGACTATCGTCGATTGAATCATATAACAGTCTCAGATAAATACCCATTATCCTTTATGGATTCAATATTAGACAAACTTGGCAGGGCTCAATATTTCAGTACATTAGATTTGGCAAAAGGCTATCATCAGATTTTTATGGCTGAAGAAGACATAGAAAAAACTGCATTCGTATCACCAATGGAACTTTACGAATATATTAGAATGCCATTTGGACTAAAAAACGCACCAGCGACTTTCCAAAGACTAATGAACGATATTTAAAGAGATTACATAAACAAAATATGTGTGGTATATTTGGATGATATAGTAATATTCTCTACAACTTTCAAGATCACAATTTAAAAATTCAGGCAGATAAATGATCATTCATGAAACAAAACACTGAGTTTTTAGGTCATGTACTTACAAAAGACGGCATACAACTAAACCCAAAAAAGATACAAGATATTTTAGCTATTCCAATCCCGAGAACAGAAAAATAACTTAAAGGTTTCTTAGGTATGACAGGATTTTACAGAAAATTCATTAAAGATTACTCAACGATCGCATATCCTATGATCAAATATTTACAAAAAGGGAACACAATTAATGGAAATGACCCAGAATATATTGATTCACTCGAAAACTTAAAAGCTCTCATAAGTTCACATCCAATATTAAAATTTTCAGATTTTAATAAACAATTTACAGTAACAACAGATGCGAGTGATTTTTCTATTGGTGCAGTTTTGTCACAACAAGGTCAACCAGTGGCATTTGTATCAAGAACTTTAAATAAACATGAGAAACAATACAGCGCAACTGACAAAGAATTCTTAGCTATTGTTTATGCAGTAGATTAATTCAGACTTTATTTATATGGATCACAGTTTAAAATCATAACAGATCATCAACTAATAAAATACTTAAGTAAAAAATACAAAGGAAAGGATTTAAAAGCCAAACACAGAAGATGGATTTTAAAACTTCAAGAATTTGATTGCGACATTCAATATGTAAAAGGAAAAGACAATAAAGTAGCAGATTTTTTGAGTAGACAAGAAACAGTACCATTAATAAACAAAAACAATAATGATGAATCCAATCTAGAAATTTTAGATACCATTCATTCAGCAGATGATAACGAACCAATAGATTTGTATATACAAGAAGAAATAGTAAACAAATTCAAGACAAATTATTGTAACATACTCAGCACAAGACAGTATTATCAACAATCATGGAAAAAAAATTATAGAAATCAACCCAGCAGATAAAACAATTGAAATTGAACAAAAATTACAAAAAAAAACATAAATAGATGCACAATTGGAATATATTCAGAAGTACCAGACGCGGTATATTACAAAGTTCAATGCATTATAATCGACTTCTTTAAAGACACAAAAAATATAAAATTTCGGAAATGCACCAAAAGAGCCATAGAAATAGAAACCGAATAACAGCTTCTTAAGCAAATAGCATTATACCATACTAAAGAATCTCTTCATAGTGGCATGAAGGAAACATTTTATACCCTAAAAGACAAAATCTATTTTCCAAAATTGAGAGACCACATTAATCTTGTAATATCAAATTTAAGGAAGTGTTGAGAAATAAAATACGACAGACATCCATTAAAACCAAAGTTTAACATTACTGAAACCCCATAAGATAAAAATAAATAATTCACATAGATATTTTCCATATAAAACACAGATCGTTCGTAACAATAACAGACAAACTCATTAAACTTGCAGCAGCATATAACATTAAAGACAGAAACCGGAGAACTAAACTACAAATCATAATAGATCAATTTACAAAATTTGGTAAACCTAAGAAATTTTTTATGGACAATGAATTTAGAGCAGAACAAATAACAAGTTTTTTGGATAAAGAGAATGTAGAATTGCATCTGACAAAACCAAATTCACACACAAGAAACGCAGACATAGAAATACTTCATTCAACTTTGATTGAAATAATAAATAGCATAAATGAGGACATCTCAATAGAAACAAAAATTCAAAGAACAAAAAGAAATGCAAAAGAACTCCAAGATATAATAACCATCAATAAAGAAAAAATTATAAATAGTATAAACGACAATTATGAAGAAAAAAGGGAAGAACCATATTTCAGATATACTAAATAAAAAGAAGTGCACCCTTGTAATATTAAGAGACCATTAAATATTGAAATAATAAATAAGTAAAAAAAAAAATAAAATAAATAAATAATAAAAAAAATATAGAAGTAAATAACATTTTTTCTATATATAATGAAATGTTGAGATAATTAAGTCATCAAAAAAATGTATTATTTATATTGGGTATTTTTTATTAGAGCTCCATTTAATACTTTATTTGACAATGGTTACTTAAAAAACTAATTTTACAATTGATTCTTATCGTGCATTAAACCTAAAAGCTTTCTTGATCGTGGTGAATGTGTGGGGAGTTGCTGTGGTGAACTTGTTGGGAGTTGCGAGCTTTAAGCTGCAATAGAGCTTTGGACTTTAAATTGCAATTCGGTGGTTCCCATGATAGGGGAAGAATTTGTTTACGTATTGGGCCTTAAGCTTGAGATAGGGGATGAAATGCCGATTAAGCAATAACGTGGGACTGAGTGAGAGTTGTTTATGAATTAGCCGAGATATGCGACGGTTGTTTATGGCTTGGACTCCTAAGCCTGAGATAGGGAAAAAAATCCTGATCAAGCAATATCGTGGAAGCGAATGCGTTTTGTTTATGACGTGGCTGTCTAAGCCTGAAGGGGAATCAATGCTAATAAAATGTTGGGTGAATAGTTATGTCAATATGTCACTATATATACTAACAAACCTAGTAATAAGTTTCTTTTTTATCACTTACAGAACATTTTATTGACTACACTAATGACACTGTCAATGGTACATACTAGACTACATGTGGTACCAATTCAGGAAAAATCAGGATACGTTGCAATACATATTCATTCAACAGAAATTGTCAATGATACCGTTATTATTTTACATGTTATTGATATAAATCAACTTACACACATAGTCGATAAAATAGAAAATAATATAAGAATTATTGAAATGGCAGACAAAGAACTAATTATTAACGATATAGAACTGATTAATGCTAAGATTAAATCAATTACCCCATCTACCAGAACACAGAGAGGACTTATAAATGGCGTAGGTACAATGTAGAAGTGGCTTTTGGGGTTAATGAACAATGAAGACAGGGAGGACATAATAGAACATTTAGACATAATAGATCAAAATAACCATAATTTAATTAAAAAATTGAACCAACAAATTTATATCAACACACATTTCAATGACACAATTAACAAACTTGCAGATACAATTGTACAAGATAGAAGTGCAATAGCAATTTTTTCATCAAAAATAAATGAACAAAACAAGGAAACAATAAAGAAAATCTTATTCAATGATCAAATGCAAAAATTAAAAAATTTAGAAGAAAAAATAAATTACATTCAAGAAAACATAGCGTCGGCCAAAAACAATATATTTTTACCCAAAATATTTATATATATATTAAATATATATATTATATTTATATTAAAAAATCAAATTCAAATCGATCAGGAAATTTAATTATTACTGAAATTAAAAACAAAACATATGAGGAAAATGTAATTTTAAGAGAATTAAAATTAAGCAAAAGTTGTACTCTTTATAATAACTGCATATTTATATACAATAACAAATCAAGTATAGAACAAATAGATGATGAAACAATAATCGTAAGAAATGCTGTTAACGAAAACTAAATCAAAATTGTGACAATAGAAACATTATACTAAATGGAAATTACATAATACAATTTGTAAACTGCCAAATCCATACTTTATCCGAAACCTTTGCAAATGAACAAATAGAATTCTATGATAGATTTTTCTACCCAACAAACTTATGAAACCAGTCATATAAGAACACAACATTTTGAGCATTTTACTATACAACATTTTGAAAATTTAAGCGAAATAACATAACTAAAATTTTATAAAAAAGTCGGCCATGGAATGGCAATAGCCCTTACATTAATCATAATAATAATTGCACTTTATTTGTATATCAACTTGTATATCAACTTGTGACCAACTTACAAACACAAATACAGTTGTACACAGTATAAAAACTACAACGGACCAACCAATAAATTCCAAAATTTATAGGTGTTCTCCAAAATATGAAGAAGAAATCAGAAAGCAAATAATTGAAATGGAAACAAGCCGATCAGTCGAGCGGGCGCGACAGTAGGATACCCTGTGCAGGTCTTCAAAGAAAAGTATTTTCATTATAATAGGATGAAAATATATCGCTTGAAGTCGATTTTGCTTGCATCGAGAGTAGGTAGCTTGCGATAGTCTGGCAGCACTGGACTGTAGAGTTGTTCATCGTAGTTCAATTGAAGGATTTAGTTCAGTAGTTCAATTTTTGATGAACGAACTAATCTTTCATATAGTTCAGTAGTTCGTTCAGTGACTCGAATCTCTTTAGATCGTTCAGTGACTAGAATCTCTTTAGATCGTTCAGTGACTCGAATCTCTTTAGATCGTTCAGTGACTCGAATCTCTTTAGATCGTTCAGTGACTAGAATTGCGAAAACAAAAAAATGATCTATTTTGTATAATCTACCAGACGATGAATGAATGGATGATTGCTCAGAAGTTATTCGACTAGCCGCCAAGGAAGTCGAAACGGACGGACCAGAAGCTTGTGTTGATAGAGGTATTTGCTGCACCGCAGGTTGCTGGCGGTCAACAGACACTGTGGGGTGTTTAGCTTTCAAATGTCGAGTCAAGTTACTGTGAGATCCTCCACAGATACTTATTTTGCATTTGCAATACACGCATTTGCCATGTTTGCCATCTTCTTCAACTATATAGTGGTTTCACACTTCGGCGCGCTTCCTTTTCAAAGACATATTTAAGCAGACAAACATTTTTAAAATTTCACCGTTGCGATAACGAACGAACTATAATGGGATTCGAGTCACTGAACGAACTATATTGGGATTCGAGTCACTGAACGAACTAAAATTGATTCTAGTCACTGAACGAACTGTAATGGGATTCGAGTCACTGAACGAACTATAATGGGATTCGAATCACTGAACTAAATGACCTACAATCAGGGATTTAGTTCGTTCGATCACTATTAGTTAGTTCAATTGATCTTAATCCGAACGATTTGATACAACTCTACTGGACTGCGGCTGTTGATTGTTTATGTTTAGCGCCACAGCAGACGAAAGGCATATCAAACATACATGAACAAACGCGTCTTTTCGTTCATTATATCGTCGGCGCGGCGCAGCGACTGCGCTGCTACTGCGCTGCGACGCATCTGCTGCGCTGCATAAATTTGTTTCTTGAATAACTTCTGAGTTCAATATCCGATCGTACTGAAATTTGTAGCACACATTGAGAGTAGGATACTTATTATGTGTGCCAAATCTCAAGTCTCTAGCTATAAAACTGCTCTTGTTATCAGCCTTGCCGAGTTATGGGCGAAGGGGGCGTGGCATCGCGATGAAATTTTCAGGACACATTAAACCCAAGCTTTTTATCATGTGTGCCAAATCTTAAGTCTCTAGCTTAGACATTGCTTATGTTATGGTGATTTTTCTAATTTTAAAACCAACGGGACTCGATATCGAAAATTGAAAATAAACTTGATCTGCGTATGGTATTCAGGAACCTACATTCCAAATTTGAAGTCTCTAGCTCTTATAGTTGCTGAGATCGACGCGTTCATACAGACGGACACAAATTCACACAAATTCATTATAGCCTTTTTTGCCCATTTTTAATGGGCACAGGCTATAAAAAATGGCATAATCAGGAAAAGTAGACGCAAATGTAGTTGACCCATACTAAAGAAAACTGATAATTCTGGAATACAAAAGTATAGATTGTACATCGACTATCGTCGATTGAATCATATAACAGTCTCAGATAAATACCCATTATCCTTTATGGATTCAATATTAGACAAACTTGGCAGGGCTCAATATTTCAGTACATTAGATTTGGCAAAAGGCTATCATCAGATTTTTATGGCTGAAGAAGACATAGAAAAAACTGCATTCGTATCACCAATGGGACTTTACGAATATATTAGAATGCCATTTGGACTAAAAAACGCACCAGCGACTTTCCAAAGACTAATGAACGATATTTAAAGAGATTACATAAACAAAATATGTGTGGTATATTTGGATGATATAGTAATATTCTCTACAACTTTCAAGATCACAATTTAAAAATTCAGGCAGATAAATGATCATTCATGAAACAAAACACTGAGTTTTTAGGTCATGTACTTACAAAAGACGGCATACAACTAAACCCAAAAAAGATACAAGTTTTTTTAGCTATTCCAATCCCGAGAACAGAAAAATAACTTAAAGGTTTCTTAGGTATGACAGGATTTTACAGAAAATTCATTAAAGATTACTCAAAGATCGCATATCCTATGATCAAGTATTTACAAAAAGGGAACACAATTAATGGAAATGACCCAGAATATATTGATTCACTCGAAAACTTAAAAGCTCTCATAAGTTCACATCCAATATTAAAATGTTCAGATTTTAATAAACAATTTACAGTAACAACAGATGCGAGTGATTTTTCTATTGGTGCAGTTTTGTCACAACAAGGTCAACCAGTGGCATTTGTATCAAGAACTTTAAATAAACATGAGAAACAATAAAGCGCAACTGACAAAGAATTCTTAGCTATTGTTTATGCAGTAGATAAATTCAGACTTTATTTATATGGATCACAGTTTAAAATCATAACAGATCATCAACTAATAAAATACTTAAGTAAAAAATACAAAGGAAAGGATTTAAAAGCCAAACACAGAAGATGGATTTTAAAACTTCAAGAATTTGATTGCGACATTCAATATGTAAAAGGAAAAGACAATAAAGTAGCAGATTTTTTGAGTAGACAAGAAACAGTACCATTAATAAACAAAAACAATAATGATAAATCCAATCTAGAAATTTTAGACACCATTCATTCAGCAGATGATAACGAACCAATAGATTTGTATATACAAGAAGAAATAGTAAACAAATTCAAGACAAATTATTGTAACATACTCAGCACAAGACAGTATTATCAACAATCATGGAAAAAAAATTATAGAAATCAACCCAGCAGATGAAGCAATTGAAATTGAACAAAAATTACAAAAAAAACATAAATAGATGCACAATTGGAATATATTCAGAAGTACCAGACGCGGTATATTACAAAGTTCAATGCATTATAATCGACTTCTTTAAAGACACAAAAAATATAAAATTTCGGAAATGCACCAAAAGAGCCATAGAAATAGAAACCGAATAACAGCTTCTTAAGCAAATAGCATTATACCATACTAAAGAATCTCTTCATAGTGGCATGAAGGAAACATTTTAAACCCTAAAAGACAAAATCTATTTTCCAAAATTGAGAGACCACATTAATCTTGTAATATCAAATTTAAGGAAGTGTAGAGAAATAAAATACGACAGACATCCATTAAAACCAAAGTTTAACATTACTGAAACCCCATAAGATAAAAATAAATAATTCACATAGATATTTTCCATATAAAACACAGATCGTTCGTAACAATAACAGACAAACTCATTAAATTTGCAGCAGCATATAACATTAAAGACAGAAACCGGAGAACTAAACTACAAATCATAATAGATCAATTTACAAAATTTGGTAAACCTAAGAAATTTTTTATGGACAATGAATTTAGAGCAGAACAAATAACAAGTTTTTTGGATAAAGAGAATGTAGAATTGCATCTGACAAAACCAAATTCACACACAAGAAACGCAGACATAGAAATACTTCATTCAACTTTGATTGAAATAATAAATAGCATAAATGAGGACATCTCAATAGAAACAAAAATTCAAAGAACGAAAAGAAATGCAAAAGAACTCCAAGATATAATAACCAACAATAAAGAAAAAATTATAAATAGTATAAATGACAACAGGGAAAATTATGAAGAAAAAAGGGAAGAACCATATTTCAGATATACTAAATAAAAAGAAGTGCACCCTTGTAATATTAAGAGACCATTAAATATTGAAATAATAAATAAGTAAAAAAAAAATAAAATAAATAAATAATAAAAAAAACAAGCCGATCAGTCGAGCGGGCGCGACAGTAGGATACCCTGTGCAGGTCTTCAAAGAAAAGTATTTTCATTATAATAGGATGAAAATATATCGCTTGAAGTCGATTTTGCTTGCATCGAGAGTAGGTAGCTTGCGATAGTCTGGCAGCACTGGACTGTAGAGTTGTTCATCGTAGTTCAATTGAAGGATTTAGTTCAGTAGTTCAATTTTTGATGAACGAACTAATCTTTCATATAGTTCAGTAGTTCGTTCAGTGACTCGAATCTCTTTAGATCGTTCAGTGACTAGAATCTCTTTAGATCGTTCAGTGACTCGAATCTCTTTAGATCGTTCAGTGACTCGAATCTCTTTAGATCGTTCAGTGACTAGAATTGCGAAAACAAAAAAATGATCTATTTTGTATAATCTACCAGACGATGAATGAATGGATGATTGCTCAGAAGTTATTCGACTAGCCGCCAAGGAAGTCGAAACGGACGGACCAGAAGCTTGTGTTGATAGAGGTATTTGCTGCACCGCAGGTTGCTGGCGGTCAACAGACACTGTGGGGTGTTTAGCTTTCAAATGTCGAGTCAAGTTACTGTGAGATCCTCCACAGATACTTATTTTGCATTTGCAATACACGCATTTGCCATGTTTGCCATCTTCTTCAACTATATAGTGGTTTCACACTTCGGCGCGCTTCCTTTTCAAAGACATATTTAAGCAGACAAACATTTTTAAAATTTCACCGTTGCGATAACGAACGAACTATAATGGGATTCGAGTCACTGAACGAACTATATTGGGATTCGAGTCACTGAACGAACTAAAATTGATTCTAGTCACTGAACGAACTGTAATGGGATTCGAGTCACTGAACGAACTATAATGGGATTCGAATCACTGAACTAAATGACCTACAATCAGGGATTTAGTTCGTTCGATCACTATTAGTTAGTTCAATTGATCTTAATCCGAACGATTTGATACAACTCTACTGGACTGCGGCTGTTGATTGTTTATGTTTAGCGCCACAGCAGACGAAAGGCATATCAAACATACATGAACAAACGCGTCTTTTCGTTCATTATATCGTCGGCGCGGCGCAGCGACTGCGCTGCTACTGCGCTGCGACGCATCTGCTGCGCTGCATAAATTTGTTTCTTGAATAACTTCTGAGTTCAATATCCGATCGTACTGAAATTTGTAGCACACATTGAGAGTAGGATACTTATTATGTGTGCCAAATCTCAAGTCTCTAGCTACAAAACTGCTCTTGTTATCAGCCTTGCCGAGTTATGGGCGAAGGGGGCGTGGCATCGCGATGAAATTTTCAGGACACATTAAACCCAAGCTTTTTATCATGTGTGCCAAATCTTAAGTCTCTAGCTTAGACATTGCTTATGTTATGGTGATTTTTCTAATTTTAAAACCAACGGGACTCGATATCGAAAATTGAAAATAAACTTGATCTGCGTATGGTATTCAGGAACCTACATTCCAAATTTGAAGTCTCTAGCTCTTATAGTTGCTGAGATCGACGCGTTCATACAGACGGACACAAATTCACACAAATTCATTATAGCCTTTTTTGCCCATTTTTAATGGGCACAGGCTATAAAAATAGAAGTAAATAACATTTTTTCTATATATAATGAAATGTTGAGATAATTAAGTCATCAAAAAAATGTATTATTTATATTGGGTATTTTTTATTAGAGCTCCATTTAATACTTTATTTGACAATGGTTACTTAAAAAACTAATTTTACAATTGATTCTAATCGTGCTTTAAACCTAAAAGCTTTCTTGATCGTGGTGAATGTGTGGGGAGTTGCTGTGGTGAACTTGTGGGGAGTTGCGAGCTTTAAGCTGCAATAGAGCTTTGGACTTTAAATTGCAATTCGGTGGTTCCCATGATAGGGGAAGAATTTGTTTACGTATTGGGCCTTAAGCTTGAGATAGGGGAAGAAATGCCGATTAAGCAATAACGTGGGACTGAGTGAGAGTTGTTTATGAATTGGCCGAGGTATGCGACGGTTGTTTATGGCTTGGACTCCTAAGCCTGAGATAGGGAAAAAAATCCTGATCAAGCAATATCGTGGGAGCGAATGCGTTTTGTTTATGACGTGGCTGTCTAAGCCTGAAGGGGAATCAATGCTAATAAAATGTTGGGTGAATAGTTATGTCAATATGTCACTATATATACTAACAAACCTAGTAATAAGTTTCTTTTTTATCACTTACAGAACATTTTATTGACTACACTAATGACACTGTCAATGGTACACACTAGACTACATGTGGTACCAATTCAGGAAAAATCAGGATACGTTGCAATACATATTCATTCAACAGAAATTGTCAATGATACCGTTATTATTTTACATGTTATTGATATAAATCAACTTACACACATAGTCGATAAAATAGAAAATAATATAAGAAACATTGAAATGGCAGACAAAGAACTAATTATTAACGATATAGAACTGATTAAAGCTAAGATTAAATCAATTACCCCATCTACCAGAACACAGAGAGGACTTATAAATGGCGTAGGTACAATGTAGAAGTGGCTTTTGGGGTTAATGAACAATGAAGACAGGGAGGACATAATAGAACATTTAGACATAATAGATCAAAATAACCCTAATTTAATTAAAAAATTGAACCAACAAATTTATATCAACACACATTTCAATGACACAATTAACAAACTTGCAGATACAATTGTACAAGATAGAAGTGCAATAGCAATTTTTTCATCAAAAATAAATGAGCAAAACAAGGAAACAATAAAGAAAATCTTATTCAATGATCAAATGCAAAAATTAAAAAATTTAGAAGAAAAAATAAATTACATTCAAGAAAACATAGCGTCGGCCAAAAACAAAATATTTTTACCCAAAATATTTACAAAAGACGAAATTATTAAATTTGAAATTGACTTCTACAAAATTAAATTGAATAGAATGGGAATTTTAAAATACAAAAATAATGAAATTGTCATGGCAATCAAGCTACCCAAAACCTTTATAAAAACAGACCTCAAATTAATTATTCCAATTCCTAATGAAAATCAAATTCAAATCGATCAGGAAATTTAATTATTACTGAAATTAAAAACAAAACATATGAGGAAAATGTAATTTTAAGAGAATTAAAATTAAGCAAAAGTTGTACTCTTTATAATAACTGCATATTTATATACAATAACAAATCAAGTATAGAACAAATAGATGATGAAACAATAATCGTAAGAAATGCTGTTAACGAAAACTAAATCAAAATTGTGACAATAGAAACATTATACTAAATGGAAATTACATAATACAATTTGTAAACTGCCAAATCCATACTTTATCCGAAACCTTTGCAAATGAACAAATAGAATTCTATGATAGATTTTTCTACCCAACAAACTTATGAAACCAGTCATATAAGAACACAACATTTTGAGCATTTTACTATACAACATTTTGAAAATTTAAGCGAAATAACATAACTAAAATTTTATAAAAATGTCGGCCATGGAATGGCAATAGCCCTTACATTAATCATAATAATAATTGCACTTTATTTGTATATCAAACTTAAAAAAAAAAAACAGATTCACATTAAAGTAAATATAATTCATAATATATAATCACTTACCTCGTCCCCACTACTTAATTCTAAGCTGTCGACACCCACACCATTATCAATAATGCGGCCAGGTCTGCAATCCACTTTAATGTAAGCAAACCTGAACTACTTTAATGTAAACATCATAGGCTCAGTACATTGACATAAACAAAGCTGACCCAAAGATCACAATAACAACTCAGAACGTTGACATAAACATATCTGGACCATAGAACACATAAGTATAAGTATACGTTTGTATATCGCTAAGTTCAGTTGACAGCGAACCCAGAATCGAAACACTTCAAAATAAAACATATAATTATTACGAGTGTTGTATTCTTTTCTTTATTGTGAACTCAATCAATATCTTCCCAGCGGATTATGTCCATCAGGATGTTCGCTATATCAAATTTATTATGTCAAAACAAAACTCAATCAATATAACTCGCGCGACAGTGGTTCAGTCGCATCATCAAGCTTGCGTTTCCTTGTGTATGCAGAGCAATCTTCCAGAGATTTAGTGGATCTTCTCTCTTCCTCGTCCGGTGGATGTAGAAGCTTCTTCATCTTCAAAAACGCAAATTTCATCCAGCCAGGCGAACTTCTTACTTTTCAAATTATCCAATGTTCGATTGCAATTGATCCATATTGTCCTTATGCTATAGAACTTGTTTTTGGCTTGTTTTATTAATGCTGGACTAGCATTTTCTAATGAAACATTTAATTCTTTTAAGACTTTCAACGCAAATTGAAAATAGTTTTTACTATTTCTGAATAACTCATAGCAAGTAGAATTTTTAATTCCATGGTTACAATTTACTCCTATGTAAAGTAATAGCTCTCGTGAAGTCAAAACACAACTGTCAGCAAACATTAAATGTAGGTCATTATATAGATACTCTTCTTTATCTAAGTAAAACCATTACTTTTTTAACTCATATAGGTAGTAACTTCAATATAAGTAGGCAGTAACTTCATGTAAACAAATTACAATTCATACGTAGTTCATTCATAATTTGTGTACTTTTACCTGTACATAACTGCCAAAGTGGTACAAGATTTATTAAAAAAAAACTTTTAAAAAAATTATAAAACAGGTACTAGATAAAAAAGCTCACTATAAGGTAATATTGGCAAACAGGCACAGCGAGAACGCAGGTTTATTGCATTGCGTTCTTCTTCTTTTTATCGCGATGTTGCATCAGTGTTATTGATTTAAAATACAAACGGGTAATAACGGGTCGATCACATTATATAAGTTAGTTAGAGTAATATTCACCTTAGCATTCTAGACAGATTGGCGCAAATTCGTCAAAGTTTGTAAGATCTATTCCACCAAAGTTCAAAAATAGCCTAATTTTAGTGTGTTTTTTAAACTTGTCATGTATGAAAAGTAAATGAGCGAAGAACTAAAATTTTATTGTTTTTACTAATGATGAACATACTTTTCAGATGACACCAAAATTGTTAACATCAGTTGCAAAGTTTGCACGACCTTGATAATGGGTTAACTTTGAGAGGCTGTATCGCCCACAATTTTTACCTGATTTAAAAATCCTTTTTAGACCCTTTACTTTTTTGAAAAAAAAGTAAAAAAGGGTCTATTAAGTTTGTCAAAAAAAAAATGTGCGTAACAGGTCGAAGGAAGTCCGGCAGACCCCATAAAGTATATATATTCTTGATCAGCATCTCCAGCCGAGTCGATATAGCCATGTCCGTCTGTCCGTCTGTCCGTCCGTCCGTCTGTCCGTCTGTCCGTCTGTCTGTATGAACACCTAGATCTCAGAGACTATAAGAGCTAGAGCCACCAAATTTGGTATGGTGATTCGTCTATGGGCTAAGCAGATCAAGTTTATCTTAAAATTTTGACACGCCCCCTTCCGCCTCCGTAAATCGAGAACAAAATTTTTGAAAGCCCATAAAAAGAAAAATATTAAAGCTAGGGTCCTGAATTTTGGCACACAGGACGGGTATCAGGGTCCTAACGTATCCTGAAAATTTCATCGTGATCGGATGGTTATCTCGGAAGATAATCAAAAAAATCTTAAAATCCCATATAATGGTCAATTTTAAAACTGGAGCCTTGAATTTTGGCACACTGGACAAGCATCGGGGTCCTAATGTATCCTGCAAGTTTCATCACGATCGGACAATAAACTCGGGAGTTATTCAAAACCCAATATTACTGAGTGTCGGACCAAAGGAAGAAGAAGAGCATGTTGACGTTACAACGCCCTATGGGGTACTATTAGTGTTAATCTTATTTCCTTTTTGAAGAATAAGTAAAGGGTCTCTCATAGTCGACTTCGACTGTAGCCTTTCCGACTGGTTTATTTTTAATCTTTTTGATCTTTTTTGATCGCATTCGACTATAAAACAATATTTGCCCCGCGACACGCCCCCAACGGGCCACTGTGCGATTCCTACAACACCGTCACTTTGCCAATCAGCCGCGTCTATGACGGCAGATTGTCCTAGGCGACGGCCACTAGCTCTCAGCCGGCGACGTTTGACGTGCGATGGTGCCACTTGACTCCCGTTTGGAGCACTAAAAAATATTCCCAGGACCTTTGCCCCGAGAACTGACGCTTGAGCGACGATACAACTC
This sequence comes from Drosophila histrio, assembly GCA_958299025.2. Classification (NCBI taxonomy): domain Eukaryota; kingdom Metazoa; phylum Arthropoda; class Insecta; order Diptera; family Drosophilidae; genus Drosophila; species Drosophila histrio. The sequence continues at coordinate 8,543 of CATQJB020000010.1, read as the reverse complement.
GCCAACGACTTAAGCAAGTTAGTTGCTGCTGGTCCAAAGTCCTTGCTGGTAGAGAGGTCAATGGGTCTCTTGTGTGTAAGTGCCCCGGCGTAAGGGCCTAGCCGTCGCGTAGTGGCTAACTCACTCACTCACTCACTCATTTTCCCCCTGGAAAATCTTTAAATGCAGTTTGATAGAGAATTGTCCAAAATTTATAAATCCGTTTCGTTTTTGTAATTTGGGCAAACGGTTTCGTTAGAGCCCATCACACATAAACAAAAATTTCGTTTTTTTATAAAAATGTTTTCTTATGAAAAATTGTTCATTTTTGCGATGAAATTGTGTCCAAATGGTTTAATAAATTTTCAGCTTCTTAATTTAATCTAATAGGTGTGTCGATTCTAAAACAAATGGTATAAAAATGATGTTATTTTCTTGTATATTTTTACTTAAGCACTATTTCTGACATAGTTTTTGAACTTTCGATAGACTTTTAGCACAAAGTCCATGCTTGTCCAGGCAAACGGGTATTTACACGTTATTCTGCAACAACTTCAAGAAAGTCTAGGTGCCAATAAGTGCCAGTTAACTTGTTATTTAATAAACAATTAACGCACACTGCTCTCAAAAGGGTCAATTGCATTGTAGCGTAAAATAGCGCCGGGCTTGCATTTTTGAGCTACCTGCGGAATTGTCGTTTTAGGCAACATTTGAACGTGTTTCCGGTAAATTAGACCTTTTATTGAACACTTTTACCTAAATATAATATTAACATTTCATTGAGAACCTACATATATGAATGTAAGGTAGTGGTTATGTAATTCATAACCCTTTTTCGTTCTCAATTTCGGCGTTTAAAAAACCCAATTACCTAAGTTTGTAAATTTTAAAGGACTACACTTGTTTAACCTTTTGTGCTACCTAGTTTGATAAGTAAGAATAGGGATTAATGGTATACATTTAACTATTTAGGTGCATTGTATCACAGTCTACTTTTGGCAACCACCACGACATTTAACAAAATCAGTGATGATTAGTATTTTAAGACCCTTAACTTTAAAAAAGTAAATAGGATCTATTAAGTTTGCAAGGGCGTAGGCAGGGGGCAGAGGGGGGCATTGCCCATGTGCGTAACTGGTAATGTAATGTAATTTTAAGAGAATTAAAATTAAGCAAAAGTTGTACTCTTTATAATAACTGCATATTTATATACAATAACAAATCAAGTATAGATCAAATAGATGATGAAACAATAATCGTAAGAAATGCTGTTAACAAAACTAAAGCAAAATTGTAACAATAGAAACATTATACTAAATGGAAATTACTTAATACAATTTGTAAACTGCCAAATCCATACTTTATCCGAAACCTTTGCAAATGAACAAATAGAATTCTATGATAGATTTTTCTACCCAACAAACTTATGAAACCAGTCATATAAGAACACAACATTTTTAGCATTTTACTATACAACATTTTGAAAATTTAAGCGAAATAACATAACTAAAATTTTATAAAAATGTCGGCCATGGAATGGCAATAGCCCTTACATTAATCATAATAATAATTGCACTTTATTTGTATATCAAACTTAAAAAAAAAAAACAGATTCACATTAAAGTAAATATAATTCATAATATATAATCACTTACCTCGTCCCCACTACTTAATTCAAAGCTGTCGACACCCACACCATTATCAATAATGCGGCCAGGTCTGCAATCCACTTTAATGTAAGCAAACCTGAACTACTTTAATGTAAACATCATAGGCTCAGTACATTGACATAAACATAGCTGACCCAAAGATCACACTAACAACTCAGAACGTTGACATAAACATATCTGGACCATAGAACACATAAGTATAAGTATACGTTTGTATATCGCTAAGTTCAGTTGACAGCGAACCCTGAATCGAAACACTTCAAAATAAAACATATAATTATTACGAGTGTTGTATTCTTTTCTTTATTGTGAACTCAATCAATATCTTCCCAGCGGATGTTCGCTATATCAAATATATTATGTCAAAACAAAACTCAATCAATATAACACCGCGCGACAGTGGTTCAGTCGCATCATCAAGCTTGCGTTTCCTTGTGTATGCAGAGCAATCTTCCAGAGATTTAGTGGATCTTCTCTCTTCCTCGTCCGGTGGATGTAGAAGCTTCTTCATCTTCAAAAACGCAAATTTCATCCAGCCAGGCGAACTTCTTACTTTTCAAATTATCCAATGTTCGATTGCAATTGATCCATATTGTCCTTATGCTATAGAACTTGTTTTTGGCTTGTTTTATTAATGCTGGACTAGCATTTTCTAATGAAACATTTAATTCTTTTAAGACTTTCAACGCAAATTGAAAATAGTTTTTACTATTTCTGAATAACTCATAGCAAGTAGAATTTTTAATTCCATGGTTATAATTTACTCCTATGTAAAGTAATGGCTCTCGTGAAGTCAAAACACAACTGTCAGCAAACATTAAATGTAGGTCATTATATAGATACTCTTCTTTATCTAAGTAAAACCATTACTTTTTTAACTCATATAGGTAGTAACTTCAATATAAGTAGGCAGTAACTTCATGTAAACAAATTACAATTCATACGTAGTTCATTCATAATTTGTGTACTTTTACCTGTACATAACTGCCAAAGTGGTACAAGATTTATTAAAAAAAACGTTTAAAAAAATTATAAAACAGGTACTAGATAAAAAAGCTCACTATAAGGTAATATTGGCAAACAGGCACAGCGAGAACGCAGGTTTATTGCATTGCGTTCTTCTTCTTTTTATCGCGATGTTGCATCAGTGTTATTGATTTAAAATACAAACGGGTAATAACGGGTCGATCACATTATATAAGTTAGTTAGAGTAATATTCACCTTAGCATTCTAGACAGTTTGGCGCAAATTCGTCAAAGTTTGTAAGATCTATTCCACCAAAGTTCAAAAATACCCTAATTTTAGTGTGTTTTTTAAACTTGTCATGTATGAAAAGTAAATGAGCGAAGAACTAAAATTTTATTGTTTTTACTAATGATGAACATACTTTTACCTGATTTAAAAATCCTTTTTTATTTTTAATCTTTTTGATCTTTTTTGATCGCATTCGACTATAAAACAATATTTGCCCCGCGACACGCCCCCAACGGGCCACTGTGCGACGCCTACAACACCGTCACTTTGCCAATCAGCCGCGTCTATGACGGCAGATTGTCCTAGGCGACGGCCACTAGCTCTCAGCCGGCGACGTTTTACGTGCGATGGTGCCACTTGACTCCCGTTTGGAGCACTAAAAAATATTCCCAGGACCTTTGCCCCGAGAGCTGACGCTTGAGCGACGATACAACTCGCCAACGACTTAAGCAAGTTAGTTGCTGCTGGTCCAAAGTCCTTGCTGGTAGAGAGGTCAATGGGTCTCTTGTGTGTAAGTGCCCCGGCGTAAGGGCCTAGCCGTCGCGTAGTGGCTAACTCACTCACTCACTCACTCATTTTCCCCCTGGAAAATCTTTAAATGCAGTTTGATAGAGAATTGTCCAAAATTTATAAATCCGTTTCGTTTTTGTAATTTGGGCAAACGGTTTCGTTAGAGCCCATCACACATAAACAAAAATTTCGTTTTTTTATAAAAATGTTTTCTTATGAAAAATTGTTCATTTTTGCGATGAAATTGTGTCCAAATGGTTTAATAAATTTTCAGCTTCTTAATTTAATCTAATAGGTGTGTCGATTCTAAAACAAATGGTATAAAAATGATGTTATTTTCTTGTATATTTTTACTTAAGCACTATTTCTGACATAGTTTTTGAACTTTCGATAGACTTTTAGCACAAAGTCCAGGCTTGTCCAGGCAAACGGGTATTTACACGTTATTCTGCAACAACTTCAAGAAAGTCTAGGTGCCAATAAGTGCCAGTTAACTTGTTATTTAATAAACAATTAACGCACACTGCTCTCAAAAGGGTTTATTGCATTGTAGCGTAAAATAGCGCCGGGCTCGCATTTTTGAGCTACCTGCGGAATTGTCGTTTTAGGCAACATTTGAACGTGTTTCCGGTAAATTAGACCTTTTATTGAACACTTTTACCTAAATATAATATTAACATTTCATTGAGTACCTACATATATGAATGTAAGGTAGTGATTATGTAATTCATAACCCTTTTTCGTTCTCAATTTCGGCGTTTAAAAAACCCAATTACCTAAGTTTATAAATTTTAAAGGACTACACTTGTTTAACCTTTTGTGCTACCTAGTTTGATAAGTAAGAATAGGGATTAATGGTATACATTTAACTATTCAGGTGCATTGTATCACAGTCTACTTTTGGCAACCACCACGACATTTAACAAAATCAGTGATGATTAGTATTTTAAGACCCTTAACTTTAAAAAAGTAAATAGGATCTATTAAGTTTGCAAGGGCGTAGGCAGGGGGACAGAGGGGGGCATTGCCCATGTGCGTAACTGGTCGAAGGAAGTCCGGCAGACCCCATAAAGTATATAAATTATTTAATCTTGACCTCGAATCAAGTAAAGAAAAAGAAATTTAACGACAACGAGTCGGAGTAACGATGCAAATGTTTTGGTACTTTATTCAGACCTAATACAATTTATGTTATAGAGTTTACTCGAAAGCGAAACCTATGATTTCGCAATCGTCTCATAGCGGCCGCTCAAATATGCAGCGCTTGCCTGGTATGCAATGACATCCGGCCAAATGCTTATTCAACAATTTTGGCTGACGTCGGGTTACGGTCAATAATCCAGAGATTGTTGATTTTAGTTAACTACCTTCCCCTCAAGCTAAAGGCCGTCCTCGGGCGACCCTATACCAGCGATCACCTCCCTTAGCTGCGTCGCAGATTTCCTTGCCATGGTGATTCGTCTATAAGCGAGGACAACACAGATGAACGCACAACTGTCACGATGAATGCCACACGACACGCACGGCTGATTCCTTAAACTTTTGAATTTCCTCCAAATTACGTTCATTCAGGCGATGAAGGTACGGGAGGCTAAGAACATTTTGACTGGCGGTGATGTTCAATTTGGAAGAGTTGGCAAGTCCGGGAACTCTATTTTGTACGTTGTAGTGATTAAGGAATAGAGTTCCGTTGATCATGGCCCGGTCGCTGAAGGTGATAAGCTGCGTTCCGTGTATCCAGATTTCGGTGCCATTGTCCACCTGTACCTTTGGCGATCTGTCGTTGATAATTATGGTCCCGTTGTCCACCTGAGTGATTGCATATAGGTTGCTTGGTTGAATCTCGCAGTGTGCATTGCCTCCTGCGTGACGTTCTCTGGCGTATGAGCTCCCCGATGCAATACGACAAAATGTGGCTCCAGGTGAAACGCTGCAACCCGCCAGAGTTTGGGCCTCTCAGTTGCATTCAGAAATGACATTGTCTTTTAATTGTAGTACGAAGCTCTTATGGATGATGGGAAATAAAGTAATCTTTTTACAAGCAAACTTAATTATGGGGAACTTAATAATGAAAAAAAGCATGTTCACAGATTGGAGGACTTTTACGGACGAGACAGATATAAGGTGTTGGTGGATTCTTCCAACCAAATCGACTTCAAGTCTGAATGATCTAGAATGTTTGGGCTATCGATGTTAGTCTTTGCCAGTGTTATATCAAGCATTAAATTTTGCAGTTCCATCATCAGCATTCTATTCCTTGCCAACAACGTTTCGTATAAATGACTGGTGTCGATTTGGGAATTTTTAGCTACCTTAAGAATTTCATTGACAGTGGAAGTTAATTTATTAATTTGATTTTGAATTCTAGTGTTTATCTATATTTGTTTGTTGTTTGAATTTATTAGTTGTAATTCTGTAAACCTGATCCTCTCTAAATCACTAGCATCGGGTGTACCCGCCACAACCTTTAACATGGATCCTAGGCAGCACTATGCCTATGCGATTGCGGAAACATGTCATTAGAATTAACTAGGTTGACTCGCATGTATTCCGAAAGGTTAGCCGAATGCCTAACGTAGGCAAATTCTTCCCACACTAAGATTCGGCCATCCACAATAGGGATGTATTTGGCAGTAATGTGCGCCGATGCCAAGGATAATGAGAAGAGGAGTATGAGTCCGAACCTGTGGAATGGATGTTGTTAACTAGTTTTTGTTCTCAACCCACCACCAAAATAGCCTAAATATAAATTATGCCAAGTGGCTAAAAATAAATGAAAAAGAATATTACTAACTTATGATAGATTGCCTAGTGGCTAGAAATAAAAAGGAAAAAAAACAAGATGACCCCTTTGATTACTTCAGGTTGTCCTTGTGGACCACCTTCCCTCTAATGAGGACCGAGGTCCCCAGGTCCGCTTCCACGGCTCGCTCCTCACACAAAGACGTGAGTTTGTTACCAAGCCATCGGTTGGATTTTACTAAGGCTTTTTCGCCAACTTCAAAGACTCTGAGTGCGCTTGGACAACGTCAACCGGTCTCCTATTACTAACGCAGTAGATTGACTTGTTGTATTCTGTTGCTGTTAGTAGAATGATTTCTACTGTGTCGCTTATTCCTTTACATTTTCATTTTGTTTTGATACAAATTCTTAGAATAAGTTTTTATGCATTGACTTATGGTACTCTAAATCTTTGGAAAGGTACAAAGAGTCTAAAAATAATGTATAAGAAAGTATGTGATTGCAAGTTATGAAAATTTCGGCTTTGCATTATCGCATATTTCGGTGTCACGTGCGACAGTGCTTGAAATTGAATTTAAAAAAAAACCTAAATAATTTTTGGGTAAAATTAATATCAGTTGTAAGAGGCATCTATGCACAACATTTTTAAATTACACACTGTGACAAACAAAAATCAAAACAAAACTTCTGGAACGGGACATAGCGTATGTTTTAGGTATAGTTAAATAGAATTTTGTGGCATACTACGGTGACTTTTACGCTAATAGCTTCGTCAAATATCCACTGATTTTCATTTTTTTACCAGTTTTGGAAAGAAGAAACTTAGGTCTTTAAATGTGCCATACATGACTTAAAAAGTTTAATTTCCTTTATTGGAGTATTTGCTATTTACACATTGTTTTGTGTATTTTTTTTTAAATTTGTAGACTTTGGTTATGATTTTGAACACTATTTTATTAGAAACGACGTAAACTTGTTATTTTACTAAAAAATAACACATATTTACGAGTAAAACGCGTGTTTATTTTCTAAAATCGCTCAATAATTCGCAAAGTTATAATTGATTTTCGAAAACGAAATTTCCGCAATACGTTGAAAATGTATGGTCACTGTAAGCCCTTAAAAATTGTTTACAACTGCCACATAATCGGCGTTTCTGTTATTGCATAGAAAATGTGCCCATATGTCAATGACTTTTTTCCTTAAAAATAGAATAACTCAATTAAATATTCCTCCATTTTTAAAAACTAAAGTGCAGAAGTCGCAAAATTAAATGTTTTTTTAAAATTGCGTACCAAACTTAAATTGTTTTATACAAATTTGACTTATTAATTTTCGTTCAAAGTAAGGCGAAGTCGCAATAAACTTAAAAAATCATTATATTTTTACATGTAGCCTCCTTATTTTTATCCTCTTTATTTTTATTTTTTTGCAATGTAATACACCGTTGGAAAGGTGCTACTTTTTTCCTTCTAACGACGTATTACATGCTATTGTACGATGCATAGTTTAAGACATATGATTTTTTAACTCCAACAACCTCGCAAATACGGGCTTCTAACCGTTATTCCAAATTTTGACGTGCACGAAAAATTTGTGGTATGCCACAATGTTACATTTAACTATATCTACAACCTACACTATGTCGCATCCCAGAAGTTTTTTGACTGTCACACCGTGTTATTTACGTTTAAATATTGCTTCAGGCTTCGCTGAAATCGGCGTTAAAATTGTCGGCGACGAAAATCAATTCTGTTTTTGTCACGTGCGAATCCCTTGGTTTCTGGCAACTATCTTAAAAACGAAGGCCTCCCTAAAATCGACATTAGCACCCATTGTAAGGCTAATTAAGAGCTATATATTGAATCAGTTGTCAAAATAAAAATCCATTTTATTTTGGCTTTTTATTCACTTTTTTAGTGTGCGATGGTCACGTTTGACATCATGGAAATGTCCATATGTATATGTATATGTATATGTATATGTATATGTATATGTATATGTATATGTATATGTATATGTATATGTATATGTATATGTATATGTACATGTATATGTATATGTATATGTATATGTATATGTATATGTATATGTATATGTATATGTATATGTATATGTACATGTATATGTATATGTATATGTATATGTATATGTATATGTATATGTATATGTATATGTATATGTATATGTATATGTATATGTATATGTATATGTATATGTATATGTATATGTATATGTATATGTATATGTATATGTATATGTATATGTATATGTATATGTATATGTATATGTATATGTATATGTATATGTATATGTATATGTATATGTATATGTATATGTATATGTATATGTATATGTATATGTATATGTATATGTATATGTATATG
>CATQJB020000009.1:0-16540 GCA_958299025.2 Drosophila histrio | reverse complement strand
GCGCCACGCTTCTTTTCGTTCATTATATCGTCGGCGCGGCGCAGCGACTGCGCTGCTACTGCGCTGCGACGCATCTGCTGCGCTGCATAAATTTGTTACTTGAATAACTTCTGAGTTCAATATCCGATGCCAAATCTTAAGTCTCTAGCTATAAAACTGCTCCTTGTTATCAAGCTTTTCCGAATTATGGGCGAAGGGGGCGGGGAATCGCGATGAAATTTTCAGGACATATTAAACCCAAGCTTTTTATCATGTGTGCCAAATCTCAAGTCTCTAGCTTTAACATTGCTTATGTGATGGTGATTTTTTCTAATTTAAATCAATCGGGGCTTAATATCGAAAATTGAAAATAAACTTGATCTGCTTATGGTATTCGGGAACCTACATTCTCTAGTTCTTATAGTTGCTGAGATTCACGCGTTCATACAGACGGACGGTCAGACAGATGGAAAGGTGTCTTTCACCACGGACTCTCGATCAGAACTACTCTTTTCACCTCGATGCTAAATCGTTCTCGCCTCAGCTTGCTGTGGTGAAAGGGCTGAGCGGCGTTTGCCAGACCCATTCCCACATACATACTTACAATTGAACAAATCCATTATACCCCTATTTTTAATTTTTAATGAGCACGAGTATAATAATGTTTACAGGGTATAAAAACGAGCATATCAGTTTTATTTTTATATGTTTTCTGAATATATTAAAAACCCCTTATTTTGGCGAAAAGCAGCAACTTAAGGTTGGTGCAGATATTCTTCGATATTTTATATAACACACTGTGACAAAATCTCAAAACAAAACTTCTGGAATGGGACATACGGTAGGTTGAAGGCATAGTAAAATTAATTTTTTGGCGTACTAGAATTTTTTAGTGCACATCGAAATTTAAAATAATGGTAAAACCAGTCGGCTGCAGTAAGTCAGTACTCTTTGTTATTTTTGGTACGCCAAAAATTTCATACCCTTGCAGAACCCTGATGCACTTTTCAGCCGATCTTTCCTAAGGCAAGTTTATTAAATAGTAATCTGATTTAAGCCAAATTTGGCCAGGATATTCAAGACAGGATCAAATGCATAATATGTGAGTTTGGTTGAAATGTGTTGAAAAATGAAAAAGTTTGTCATACAAATGTATGATTTTCGGCCGATAGTTCCTATGGCAGCTTTATGATATAGTGATCAGATATGAACCAAATTTTGTCAGGATATTTAAAAGAGAACCAAATGCATAATCTGTGAGTTTGGTTGAAATGTTTTGAAAAATAAAAAAGTTTGTTGTACAAAAGTATGATTATCGACCGATAGTTTCTATGGCAGCTATATGATATAGTGATCCGATCCAGCCGGCTCCGACATATGTATTGCCTGCAGCAAAAAAACTGATCTGTACCAAAGTTCATCCAGATAGCTCTAAAACTGAGAGACTAGTTTGCATAGAAACAGACGGACATGGCTATATCGACTCGGCTGTTGATGCTGATCAAGAATATATAGAGACATATTGACAAAACTATTCACCCAACATATCATTAGCATTGATTCCCCTTCAGGCTTAGACGGCCACGTCATAAACAAAACGCACTCACTCCCACGATATTGCTTGATCAGCATTTTTTCCCCTATCTCAGGCTTAGGAGTCCAAGCCATAAACAACCGTCGCATACCTCGGTCAATTCATAAACAACTCTCACTCTGTCCCACGTTATTGCTTAATCGGCATTTCTTCCCCTATCCCAAGCTTAGAAGCCCAATACGTAAACAAATTCTTCCCCTATCATGGGAACCACCGAATTGCAATTTTAAGTCCAAAGCTCTATTGCAGCTTAAAGCTCGCAACTCTCCACACATTCACCACGATCAAGAAAGCTTTTAGGTTTAATACACGATAAGAATCAATTGTAAAATTAGTTTTTAAGTAACCATTGTCAAAGAAAGTATTAAATGCAATGACGGTAGGATACCGAAAAAGTCCCCGTAATATAAAACTTGCTATCCTTATTACAATCCAGTGATAAAGAGTCCTTGAACAACCAAGTGATCTTTATGGATTGAGCACGCGAATTGCCGCAAGTAAAGATTCCGCAAAAGAACTTTCGTGTGTGTTTAATAAGGTATAGTGGCCCGTTTTAATAAATCGTGACCGCCACAAGTGCAAACATTTTTAATTTTGTTTAAAGAAAAGTTATAGTGGCCCGTTTGAAAAAGAAACAGTGACTGCCTTATAATTAAAAAGAATTTTAAAAATATAATTTTTAAACCACCGCAAAATATTGAAGTTCACCTAAGGTGTAAGTCTCGAGATACTGTAGCAACCTGTTAATAATATTTGGAAGCCCAATCTAATTGATTGTGACCGCTAACCAAGTAAACTCAACAAACAACACTGACTCCACGACTCACATAAAACCAAATCATTGCTCCAACGTCACCACTACTAGAAGGTCAACTAAGTGACCAGACGTTAAGTCAATTGTTACATCAAATACATAATGTACCCGAATTCAATGGAGATCCTTCTGCACTAGCTCCGTTTGTAAGACATATGGACTACCTGATCCAGCTCTATACTACAAATTGTGAAAGACAACGAAGCGTAATATTTGGAGCTAATGAACTACGGATATCTGGAGAAGCACAACGAACTCTGCAGCAATTGCACATCAACAACTGGCCCAGTCTTCGTCAAGCGTTGATATCTGAATACAAGACGCAAACAATTGTGGAAGAACTACTTCGGAAGCTGTACAACACCAACTATCAAGGAAATCTGCGTAACTTCTGCAACGATGTCGAAGAAAAAAATGACAATTACATAAGTAAGTATAAGTAATAAGTAAGAATTAGAAGGAAATATTGAAAATTCAATATTGTATACAAATGCTATGAACAACACTGTAAAAAATTTAATTCAAAGAAAACTTCCCGATAGGCTTTTTATGACGTTGGTAAGACATGATATATCAACAATATCGAATTTAAAATAAGTAGCACAAATGGAAGGCTATTATGTGGAAGCAAATTATGAAAATAATAAGAATAATAAAAACCAAAGTAATAGCAACAACAACGTTAATTTCACACGAAATTCATACAACCAAAATACTAACCATTATAACCCAGCTTATTACACCAATCATAATCAACAAACCTCCCAGCCGACACAATCGACACAAAACAGACACACTAATAGACAAAACAATTTTGATCAAAATAGAGGTCTTCAGGAATTCCAACAAAACTTAAGACAAGGTCAGAACAATAATCCCATAAATCATAATCAGAATCGTCAAGGTGGTTCTATTCCAAATCAACCATTTAAACGTTCACGAGAGAGTAACAGCGGAAAGTCACGTATGCAAATTGACGAAATTCACCAATCTAATGAATCAGAATCTGAAGAACAAGTTCCAGCTGAAAATTTTCCAGCACAAGCCTTGGAACACATCAATACATAGAAATAATGTTTAATGGACATAGATATAGGTGCATAGTAGACACCGGTTTATCAATCAACATGATGACGCAAAACAGACAGTTGTCAGAAGTATGACAGGTTATTCAAAATGAACAAAATTTGTGAATTTTAAAGAAAATAAGGTAAATGTCTAGTATATTATCTTATCGCCAAAAATCTTCAAATAAATATCCTCGATGGTCCGCGAATTATCAAGAATTGTCATGATGAAATTTCTTGGCGGTCTTCAATGGTTCCTTTTTAAATGCATTTTGAAAATTCAGTGCAAATCATGATTTAATCTAGTTTGCTTTTGAAAATTTGTCAAAATTTATAGCACTTTATAACTGAAAAATATAGAAGCACTACTTTTTGCGAAAAGTAGTCTTCGATGGACCGCGAATTGTCGTGAGTTATTACGCAAGTTGAATTTTAATTCGTGAATCATGAATTCTTTGCGAAAAAAAGGCTTCGATGGATCGCGAATTATTATAAACTGTCAGTCAAGAATGTGTAATGAAAATTATTATCCTCGTTGAGAGTAGATTGGTGGCCCTGAAAAGGGCCGATTGGTTTGGAAAATGGCGTATTATTCAGCATTGGTGTCCTGCAGAAATAAAAGATTGTATTGAGATATGCGCCGCAGGCAAAAATTTTTTTTAATAAAATCGCGCGATTTTATTAAAAAAAAATTTTGCCTGCGATGCTTTATTATATTCACTTACTTCAAAATGAACTTCTTCGTTGACTACGGACTCTTTGGTTGGATCGTAAAGCCGCCCAATAGCCATGAAAATTTCATGAATCCTTTCTCTGTGGTTTGAAAAGAGCTTTTGAAATTGAAACCGAGCCAAATATCCAACATAATGTTCCTTCTTCCTTCCATAACGTGGGATGTTGTCGCGCATGTCTCTCCAAAGTCTTTCAATGTTTTGTGTATGCGCCTGTGTATCAGGGTCAACAAAATTTTTCGAGTGGTTAACTGTTTGGTGCTTGAAGCCTTCGTCATCCAGACAGTTATATGCCTTCCAGCAACATGATGATGGTACTCCCATCCGCTAGCCGGTCCTTTATTATACCGAGCAATGTGTCCGTGTCGCGACTTGCCACTGGTATAATAAAAAAGTCACCACTTTCTCTCTCGATGCCTCCAAACACCCATTGGCCTTCAACCAATCGTCCACAGTTATATTTTCTTTTGCCCACTTTTGCCTCGTCTATCTCTACTATCTTCCCTGGACCTCCAATAGTAGGACGACTATTTGAAAGACTCCAGTCAATATAGACTTCTCTCATAAAACTTTTCCAATCCACTACCGATTGACGGGACCATTCCATTTCCGTTTCCAGAAACTCGGTTTCTCCTCTCAATCTTAACACGTCATATACAACGAATGCGCATATATCCGATATTGGAAATTTACTCCCCGCGAAAAAAGTATTACATCGAATACTTTCTTGGAAATTGCACTGGACTTTTGCTTTCTTCTTCTTTGACTTTTCCGAGTTCACATAAGCACGGCAGGTAAAAGTTAAGAACGTATCGCTCTTTGCGTACAATTTGCACACACTACCACATTTTGGGCAAATTTTCTCCGAAAGAATAACATTATGCTGACGCAAAAAGTTAAGTAATTCGTCATCACTTAACTTTAGAAACTCCTTCAGTGATAATTTGCAACTAACGCACGACATATCGACCGAATTCTCTGAAAAACTGACGACAAATGAAATATTTCACAATAAAATTGACACGTCGATTCAAAGTAGTATTGCAAAACACACCATACAATTTGACAATTGCTATTGAGTGACAAAAGCTCACTAGACTAAAAAGTGCATCAGAAGTATTCTTGCAATTTGGCAATAGTATCTGATGTCAAAAGGTAACTAGATTGAACTAGAAAATACAAAACTAACTATAAAGTGCTATAAATTTTGATACAATTTCAAAAGCAAACTTGATTAAATCATATGATTTGCATTAAATTTTCAAAATGCATTTAAAAAGGAACCATTGAAGACCGCCAAGAAATTTTATCATGACAATTCTTGATAATTCGAGGACCATCGAGGATATTTATTTGAAGATTTTTGGCGATAAGATAGTATACTAGACATTTACCCAGAAAAATATTAATGCAGAATACGAATAAAACTACTACAATTAGTGAACGGACGTTTATTCACAAGGAACTAAAAATAAGCGACAAACTCTTCAAAAAATTTTGAAGCAAAATTAGATGAAGACAATTTTACAACAGAAGTAAATTATGCAATGAATAATGAACTTTCAAGTGGACACGAATATCGCCTTGACCACTTGAATTATGAATAAAAGGAAAAGATATTGAATTTGTTAAAACAATTTCAATACATTCAATATACCGAAGGTGAAAATATGACCTTTAGTAGTATTGTACGTCATGAAATAAAAACTTCACACGAGAATTCTATTTACAACAAGCCGATCAGTCGAGCGGTCGCGACAGTAGGATACCCTGTGCAGGTCTTCAAAGAAAAGTATTATCATTATAATGGGATTTAAATATATCGCTTGAAGTCAATTTTGCTTGTATCGAGTGTAGGTAGCTTGCGATAGTCTGGCAACACTTGACTGCGACTGCTGATTGTTTATGTTTAGCGCCACAGCAGACGAAAGGCAAATCGAACAAACGGGGAATCGCGATGAAATTTTCAGGACACATTAAACCCAAGCTTTTTATCATGTGTGCCAAATTTCAAGTCTCTAGCTTAGACATTGCTTATGTTATGCTGATTTTTCTAATTTTAAAACCAACGGGACTTGGTATCGAAAATTTATAATAAACTTGATCTGCGTTTGGTATTCAGGAATCTACATTTCAAATTTGAAGTCTCTAGCTCTTATAGTTGCTGAGATCCACGCGTTCATACAGACGGACGGACGGACGGACAGACAGACGGACGGACGGACAGACGGACGGACAGGCAGACGGACAGGTGTAAATCGAATCGGCTATTGATACTGATCAAGAATATATATACTTTATATGGTCGGAGATGCTTCCTTCTGCCTGGTACATACATTCACACAAATTCATTATGGCCTTTTTTGCCCATTTTTAATGGGCACAGGCTATAAAAAACCATATAGCTATCCATTCGCGTATGAGACGGAGGTCAATAAAAAAATAGACGAAATGTTACGGCAAGGTATCATACGTCAAAGTAATTCTCCATATTGCAGTCCTTTATGGATTGTACCAAAAAAGGTAGATGCCGGTCAACAAAATTTTAGATTAGTAGTCGATTACCGTGGGCTCAATGACATCACCGTAAAGGACAAGTTGCCTATCCCTAATATGGACGAAATACTAGAAAAACTTGGAAATTGCCAATACTTCACAGCAATTGACTTAGCCAAAGGCTTCCATCAAATTGAAATGGACCCTGAATCTATACCCAAAACAGCATTTTCAACAAAACATGGTCATATATGATTGAAAAATGCCCCCGCAACATTTCAGCGTTGCATGAACCTCGTCCTAAAGGACCTGATCAACAAGCATTGTCTCGTTTATTTAGATGATGTTACTGTGTATTCAACATCACTCGTTGAACACCTAGACTCACTGAGAAAGGTATTCGAAAAACTTAAGGAGGCTAATCTAAAGCTCCAATTAGACAAATACGAATTTTTAAAAAAAGAAACAGAATTTTTAGGCCACATTATAAGTCCGAACGGCATACGACCTAATTAGCTTAAAGTCAAAGCATTTCAAGAATTTCCGTTACCTAAAACTACAAAGCAAATAAAATCATTTCTAGAATTATGCGGTTATTACCGTAAATTTATTCCAGACTTTGCTAAAATTGCAAAGCCCATGCCTGTATTTTTAAAAAAGGATCAAAAATCGATTGTAAAAACAGCGATTACAATAAATCTTTCGAAAGACTAAAAACGTTAATCATGAGCGACCCAATATTAATTTGTCCCAATTTTACTAAAGAATTCCAGTTAACAACAGATGCAAGCAATTAGGTGCAGTGCTGTCGCAAGATAATAAACCAATTAGTTTTGCTAGTCGAACTTTAAACGACCATGAACAAAACTACAGCGCAATTGAAAAAGCATTATTAACCATAGTTTGGGCAACGAAATACTTCCGTCCATATTTATTTGGCAGACATTTTGATATTTTAAGCGATCATAAGCCACTTGTTTGGTTAGGTAATATCAAAGAGCCCAATTCAAAATTACAACGTTGGCGTATTAAACTTAGCGAATACGATTTTACAATAAAATATTTGCAAGGTAAATTAAATTATGTTGCAGATGCATTGTCACGCATTAAAATAGTAGAAAATGCATTGGGAGAAGAAGATAATGATTCTACAGCTGCAACAATCCACAGCGCTGAAGAAGACAATGTAAACTACATACCTATAACTGAAAAACCAATTAATCACTTTGCACGACAAGTTGAAATCATCAGGGACATTACTGACAGTTCCGAAGTTAAACGATTTTTTTTTGTTTGGGCGTTCACGTACAAAGAATGCACGTTCAAGTGGTCCAAGCGAACACTAAGCCGAAGCTTGCTACGCGCGAAACCCAGGCAACTTAGAGCACCACCTCCCGCCCTACCGACCGAGGGG
Source organism: Drosophila histrio (assembly GCA_958299025.2). Taxonomy (NCBI): domain Eukaryota; kingdom Metazoa; phylum Arthropoda; class Insecta; order Diptera; family Drosophilidae; genus Drosophila; species Drosophila histrio. Next base: position 8,445 of record CATQJB020000009.1, on the reverse strand, counting down.
CGCAGTCAGCGGATGACACGTTCGCGGGCGGACAGAAACGATATTTAGGGCATGCAAATTATAGATCGCGAGAAACAGAAAGATAGCGAGTAACGGACATAATTAGGAAAACGGAAGAAGAAAATAGAAAGTTAAACTAATTGTGAGCTGTGTGAGTTAGTAGTAAAATTTTAAGTTGGAAAATTGAGTTAGCATTCGAGAAAACATGATAGAGTCTATTATAGTCTGAACATAAGATTCTAAAAGGCTCATGCAAAGCGTAGTTTGATCTACAAAGACGAAGAAGAAGAGGGGTATAGTTTCTAGATACTCTAAAGGGAACAGAAAAGTTGAGCTGTGACATTAATTCCACAGAGTCAATGTCACCAGCAATAAGTTTGTACATAAAAACTATACCAAGCATTATTCTACGATTATATAAAGAGGGTAGGTTAATTAAACAAATAAAATAAAGTTTTTTTGCACCGATTCAATTCGATCTTGGTGAACACTATACTGTGGACACCAAACACATAAACTGTATTCCAAAATCGGACGAACTAGGGATGTATAGAGAGTCTTTGTTATATCGGGGTCATCGAATTCCTTCGACCAACTCTTTGTAAAACCCAAAACTGACATAGCTTTATTAACCATTTTAGAGATATGGTCAGAAAATTTAAGTTTATGATCTAGAAGAATACTTAGATCATTCACGGTAGTAATCCTGTCAAGATGAACTCCATACAGTGAGTATGACGCCAAATAAGGGTTAGATCGGTAAAATGACTTTACGTTACATTTTGAACTGTTTAAAATTAAAAGATTCACACGGCCCCATGACTGAAAAGAGTAAATATCTTCCTGCAATTTAATATGGCATGGCCAATCCTTATATTGCAAACAAATTTTAACATCATCCGCATACATTAGTACTCGAGAATATGTTAAAACTGTAGGAAGATCACTTATGAACAGTGTGAAAAGAAGGGGGCCGAGATGACTACCTTGAGGAACACCAGAGGTAACTTGGAAAGATTTAGAAAAAAAGTTGTTAAATAAAACCTTTTTGAGTTCTTTGCTTTAAATAGCTTAAAATCCAGCAAATAAGTTTAGTCGGAAAGCCAATTAGGTCAAGCTTATGTAATAAAAGGGAATGGTTAACTGAGTCAAATGCTTTACTGAAATCGGTATATATAACGTCAGTTTGTTTGTTATTCAGAAAACCACTAATAACAAACGAGGACAGCTCAAGAAGATAGGTAGTAGTGGATCTGCGTTTCACAAATCCATGCTGGTAGGGAGAAATAAAAGAATTACACAAGTGTTGTAAATGACTTGTCAAAATCTTCTCGAAAAGTTTAGGAATAGCAGACAATTTAGAATTTCCCCTGTTTTTGGCGTCAGACTTACTTCCTTTTTTATGGAGAGGAATAAACAAATGATTCCTTCCAAATAGAGGGAAAAATCGATGACTCAAGGGACAAAGAAAAGAGGTAAACCAATGGTTTACATAAAACACCAGCACCAAACCGAAGTACGCAACCGGGAACTCCGTCAGGACCGGGCAAAAACACCGGCTTATTCTTCTCAAGCTCACGAAGCAACGACTCCTCACCCATTAAAGGACTGAAAATGCAATTAGACCGAGGCAAATTATACGGATAAGATTAATAAGAGTAGTTAGACGAAGAGTATGTCGTTTGAAAAAACGTAGCAAAAAGCTCGGCAATTGCCTGATCGGTTTGTGCTTTCGAGTTTTCATAGGATAATGAGGACGGATAGGTAGACGACTTACGTTTAGTGTTAACAAAATTATAGAACTGCCTGGGGTCTTTAGAGAATCTGACCCTACAGCGATATAAATAATTTTTATAACACGTAGTGTTAAGCTCGGAGAAGTTGGCCCGAGCAATTAAATAGCGAGCAAACGCTGAAGTAGAACCTGAGACTTTAAACTTTTTGTAAAGTCTGGACTTCAAATTCTTCAGGTGCGATAGTTATTTAGAAAACCAAGGAGGCTTATTAGACAGAATCGGATAGTTTGAAGGAATGCAGGCATCAAATCAAATGTTTAGACTATTATAAAAAAGCTTAGTGGCACTGCACATATCGTTACACGAGTAAAATTCGGACCAGTCAATTTGGCTAAAAAGTTCGTTCAATCTCCCAAAGTTAGCTTTACGAAATTGACGAACACGGACAGATGGCTTATCAAGTTAGTTCGATACTAATTTGCCACGGTCTATCATCAACTCTAAGGTGGGATGATAAGGATCATCAGGATATGAGAGTAGTTCAGTTCTCGACAGGACCACATTAGCCGGATCACAAACAAAGCATAAGTCTAGCTGCCGGCTTAAAGAATTTTTGACGTGGTTAATTTGACGCATGGATATGTCAAATAACCCGTCGATAAAGTCATGTTGAGTAGTTGGGATTAAGAAATTTGACTCATCATTAAATGACCAAGGAATTCGTGGCAAAATAAAATCACCAAGAGCTATGAAATGATCATTATCAGAGAGACGGGAATAAACATTTTTAATGGCGGACAAATGGTCAAGGTATACAGACATATCGAAAGAAGGTGAAATATAAGAACATGTAATGTACAAAAATGTGGCCCGAAAACATATTTTTATAGCAATAAATTCAATGTTATTCCGGGGAACATAATGCACTTGTTCTGAAGAAAAATTGGAGTCCACAGCAATTATGACTCCGCCACCTTTACGGGACGGACGATCAAGCCTATATATTGTGTACCTCGCTGGGAAGATTTTCGAATCAAGAATATCCGGCTTCAACCAGGTTTCAGTAAACACAACAACATGAAATGGGAAAGTAGCACTGTCAACATACAATTTGTTAATTTTACTACGTAATCCACGAACATTTTGATAGCATGCAAGAAATGATGTTAGTTTTTTGGAGAAGAAGAAGAGAAAGCTGCTATAGTTTCTACAGTTGGTTGCACAGGGTCATGCGGGGGCAGCCTAATCGGATTCCGATTTTATATTTTGGCTTTGTACTCCTTCACCACCAAATATTTTGGCCAAAAGCTTGGGGAACAAATGGTGGCAAAATGTATGGGCGAGACGTTGATCTTGAAAGATGCAACGTGCCTATCGTATGATAAGTTAAACTTTTCCACCTTGATACTGGCTTCTTTTATTTTGGCCTGAATAAAAGCCTTTACATCCTCAGATGTTGAATCAGGGGCATTCCTAGAAACAAAAATGTGTTTCATTGGTAGAACCCCCACCAATGGCCTAGCACCCAAAGGTGGTATAACAGGTACGTTATCACCTGTGGGTACTAATCTATCCGGGGATCCGGCAGAGACTGCTATTGATGGAGGAACAATATTTTGTTTGTTAGTTTTTGGCCTGCCTGTTTTTTTCTTTATAACAGCAGGTGCATCGGACAGAGGCTTTGAAATAGCTGTATTCGCCGGTACAGTATCCACAATACAATCATCTACAACTCTCGTAGCCACTGGAGTAGCAAACGATATGAGCTGTTTGACCAGCGAAGTAGAGGGTGGGTCTAATGTCGAAAATTGAGTGACCGCAGTTGTTTGCAAGTCACGCGGAGTAGATTTCTTACGCTTAGGAGACTCAGCCAATAGTTTTAAACTATTGAACTGGGTGTCCACAGCATGGAATTGGTCATAAAGCTTTTTAAAGCCGTCAGACAAATCCTTAAATCCATTCCTCGTCTGCCTCATAAACATCCGCATCTCGTCCTCAACTTCACGACAGGACTCACACGACCAACCAAGTCCAGTCCTTTGGGCAATCGCATCTGCAACCAGCCCCGAATAACCGACGCACTTTATATGCGCCATATTATTACAGAGCCAGCAGCAAATACTTGGCTGCGCAGAAGTTATTTGCTTTTGTCAGCCTTTCTTATAACAGACAATATTAGAATTCATTTTTAAGCAAAAATAAAACGATCTCTGACCACTGTACAACTCGAAACTCGACAAGAAGAGATAAGAGTGCAAACAAAAACAAATCGCTTGCAATTAAAAAAAAAGACAAGAAGCTGCGACAACAACAAAATATATTGCAAGCGAGAGAGCAAAACTACGGTTAGCGTTTGAGTGTCTAAACAACAACAAAAACAAACCAAACTCAAAGCGCAAAGCAAAGCTAGACACAAGAGAACACACGCATAATTACTCACCAACAACAACAATAACGTTGAAGCAAAGTTTGGAAAGGAAAAAAGAACAGCAAAATACACAAAACACTGCACTAGAACAGCACTAGAATAGTTTGATTTAAACGTAAATGCAAATAAATGCAAAAAGAAATATCGCGAGTAGCAAACAGTTGAGATTAATTATGGTTAGTATAATAAATTAAACAAACAACTGCCGGTAGTTGATCAATAAAATATCAAAAGCGGAGCGCACAAAAAAACACGTCTGTTTGCTACAAATTAATAATAACATATACAGAAATGACAACAGAAAAGGCAATATATATCATAATAAATCATATTTTGAATAACACAAATGTCATTTATATGGAAAATGATCAAAATTTTCTAATTTTCCAAAGAGCATTTCAGGAAATCATTAATTCTAACAGTAACACAAAAATTGATAGAAGCTACATTAAACTTAAAGATATCGAATCCCATCCTGAATTTAAAGAATTTATTATTAAAGAACACATAAAATTATTACATCCAGGTATTGAAAAAACAATAAGACTTTTTAAAGAAACTCACTATTTTCCAGATTATCAGAATCTATTCAAAATATTATCAATGATTGCGAAGTTTGCAACATTGCAAAAACAGAGCACAGAACTAAAAAGTTACCATTTGAACTGACCCCAGAAATAAATAATCTCCGAGAAGTTTATGTTATAGATTTTTATGCAATTGACAATAAACAATATCTATCATGTATTGACATCTATTCCAAATTCGCATCACTAATAAGAACCAATAGTAGAGACTGGTTAGAAGCTAAACGTGCTCTCACTAGAATTTTCAATGACATGCGTAAACCAATAAGAATCAAAACCGATAAAGACACAGCCTTCATGAGTAATTCTTTGAAATTATGGTTAGAAACTGAAAACATACAATTAGACATAACCACAAGTAAGACAGGAATAGCAGACGTAGAACGCCTCCACAAAACAGTTAATGAAAAAATCAGAATTATTAACACTGAAAGAAATTTAGAAAATAAACAAACACAAATGAAACCATTTTATTTATCTACAATCATAAAACGAAGCATAACACTACTGGATGTACACCAGCTAACATACTACTTTACGCAGGTACACCGGCATTTAATAGTCAACAAATCAAAGAAAATAAAATTAATAAACTCAACGAAAATCGACAAGATTACGAAATTGATACATAATTTAGGCAAGCCACACTAACACGATCGAAATTTAAAAACCCATTTAAAAAAACAGGTAATATACAACAACTAGATGAAAAACATTTTAACGAAAATAACAGAGGACAGAATGTAGTACTCTATAGAAGCAAATTTAAAAAGATAAAGAAAATTAATTATAGTAAATATTCACAGGAAACCTCATCATCAAATTCATCATAATATTATTAACTGTAACCACACCAGCAACAGCAGGATTAATAGAAATCAACCTAATAGAGAATAATCAAGGGTATATTCTATTCGAATCAGGAACCTTGCAGATACCCCGCGAATATGAGAACCATTGTTTCACAGCGAACGTAACACTAATCGAAGAAACTTATGATCTGTTGCTCAAACAGAGCCTAGAATTTAATAGTCTTCAACTAAATTATCTTCTCGAAAAACTAAAGCGAGAAATGAATGGAATACGGTTACAAAAACGTCACAAACGAGGACTAATTAATTTTGTAGGTTCCACATTAAAATACCTTTTTGGTACACTCGATGAATATGATAAAAGACAAATTGAAGATCAAATGGCAATAATAACACAAAAAACTGTAGCAATCAATGATTTAAACAATATTATCAACACTCTTAATAAAGACATCAACGTAATTAACAAACAGCAAGAAAAACTCAAAAAAGAACCAAAACTTAACTTATTAATATTTAACATAGAGCATTTCACAGAATACATCGAGGATATCGAAATGGGTAGAAAGTTAACACGTCTAGGAATTTTTAACCCAAAATTGTTAAAACATGACAGCCTTAACAACATTGCCCATAAAAAACTAACCAACATCAAAACTTCAGCATGGTATAACACAGCTACTAATGAAATATTCCTTATATCCCATATTTCTACTCAAACCATTGAAACCCCAACATTCATAATTACACCATACCCCGACAACAACGGGCAAATAATTAACGAGAACGTTGCTGGTAAATTTTACTTACAAAATAATAATACTACAAATTCCTTAACAAAAGAAATAGTTAAGGACCAATGTATTGCTAACATAATTAAACATGAAACACCAACTTGTACATTTAATAAAATCAGAAAACAAAGTAATATTCAATACATAGAACCAAACACATTAATCACTTGGAATATGTCAAGAACAAAATTATATCAATTTTGAAATAATCAAGAAATTTACATCGAAACAAGCCGATCAGTCGAGCGGGCGCGACAGTAGGATACCCTGTGCAGGTCTTCAAAGAAAAGTTTTTTTTATTATAATGGGATTTAAATATATCGCTTGAAATCCATTTTGCTTACATCGAGAGTAGGTTGCTTGTGATAGTCTGGCAACACTGGACTGCGGCTGTTGATTGTTTATGTTTAGCGCCACAGCAGACGAAAGGCATATCAAACATACATGAACAAACGCGTCGACGCGGCGCAGCGACTGCTCTGCTACTGCGCTGCAACGCTTATGCTGCGCTGCATAAATTTGTTTCTTGAATAACTTCTGAGTTCAATATCCGATCTTACTGAAATTTGTAGCACACGTTGGGAGTGGGATGATTACCATGTGTGCCAAATCTAAAGTCTTTACCTATAAAACTGCTCATGTTATCAGCTATTTCAAATTATGGGCGAAGGGGGCGTGGCATCGCAATGAAATTTTCAGGACACATAAAGCCTACACTTTTTATCATGTGTGCCAAATCTCAAGTCTCTAGCTTTAACATTGCTTATGTTATGGTGATTTTTCTAATTTTAAAACCAACGGGACTTGGTATCGAAAATTGAAAATAAACTTGATCTGCGTATGGTATTCAGGAACCTACATTCCAAATTTGAAGTCTCTAGCTCTTATAGTTGCTGAGATCCACGCGTTCATACAGACGGACAGACAGACGGACAGACGGACAGACGGACGGACGGACGGACGGACAGACGGACAGACGGACGGACAGACAGACGGACAGGTGTCAATCGATTTGGCTATTGATACTGATTCAGAATATATATACTTTATAGGGTCGGAGATGCTTCCTTCTGCCTGTTACATACATTCACACAAATTCATTATACCGCTTTTGCCCATTTTCAATGGGCACAGGGTATAAAAAATAAAATAATAAAAATTTACAACGGTTCCGCTAAACTAATGGAAGTCTCAATAACAAATAATGTACTCCAATACACTAATATTATATTTACAGAACATAATGTAACCCGATTAGAACCAATATCCCATTTATAAATTAAGGAAACGATTTATTTTAATAATAACTACTTAACCCAAAAAATTATAATATTAATCATTATTGTAATAATAATAGTTATTAGCATTTATTATTTGCACACAAAATGTAATCCATCACCACATCACGTTATAATGAAATTTATAAAGCCTAAACCTAACCCTAAGAATAACCAAGAATTAGAAACCGAACAGGAAATACAAGCACCCGATCCACTGCAACTCCCCACACATTCACCACGATCAAGAAAGCTTTTAGGTTTAATGCACGATAAGAATCAATTGTAAAATTATAATAATTAGTCATTATATAATGAAATGTTGTGATAATTAAGTCATCAAAAAAATGTATTATTTAAATTGGGTATTTTTATTATAATTGCATTTAATACTTTCTTTGACAATGGTTACTTAAAAACTAATTTTACAATTGATTCTTATCGTGCATTAAACCTAAAAGCTTTCTTGATCGTGGTGAATGTGTGGGGAGTTGCTGTAGTGAACTTGTGGGGAGTTGCAAGCTTTGAGCTGCAATAGAGCTTTGGACTTTAAATTGCAATTCGGTGGTTCCCATGATAGGGGAAGAATTTGTTTACGTATTGGGCTTCTAAGCTTGAGATAGGGGAAGAAATGCCGATTAAGCAATAACGTGGGACTGAGTGAGAGTTGTTTATGAATTGACCGAGGTATGCGACGGTTGTTTATGGCTTGGACTCCTAAGCCTGAGATAGGGGAAAAAATGCTGATCAAGCAATATCGTAGGAGTGAGTGCGTTTTGTTTATGACGTGGCCGTCTAAGCCTGAAGGGGA
>CATQJB020000008.1:0-33202 GCA_958299025.2 Drosophila histrio | reverse complement strand
ATAATTCTGCGGTTAGTAAGAGAGGGAAGATTGAGTAATAGTAAACTACTAGAGTACGATGGCAATTGATTACCAGGGTTCCAACCCAAGCCTCGAAGAGCAAAGATTAAAAATTGTTTTTTGCACAGATTCTAATCTAGCACGGTGCAATTCATATTGCGGCGACCACATGCAAGAACCATACTCAAGAATAGGACGGACAAGAGATCTATATAAATGTTTAATTATATAAGGATCATAAAATTCCTTAGACCATCGCTTATTGAACCCGAGAACTCCCATAGCTTTATTGGCAGTTATTGCAATATGTTTATCAAATTTCAGTCCATGATCTAGGGTTATCATGCCAAGTCGACCTTGGTAGTGAACGGACGTGTTTCGCGCGAGTTATATTGATTGAGTTCACAATAAAGAAAAGAATACAACACTCGTAATAATTATATGTTTTATTTTGACGTAGTTCGATTCAGGGTTGGGTTTCAACTGAGCTTAGCGCTCTACAAACGTATACTTATAACATAATTCTATTAGATGGCTTTGCCACTCTTTCCCAGCCAGCATTTCAAGAAATTTTGGATCATATTCGAGTCTTTTTCGACTCCTCTTACTGATTAAAATAGTCAAAAGTGCGCTCGTTTTCCGATCCGAAATGACTCTTTCGTCGGGAGAAAATGGTACCCTAGCCGCGACTCCTCTGAAAGAGTCGTTTATGGCTCTTCCGGAAGAGTCTTTTATGACTCTTCTAAAGGAGTCATTTATGACTCGCCCACCGAATCATTTTCGAGTCGTATTACCTATCAGTTTCGAGGCGTTTTTCAAATTTTTATTTGTACTAATTTGAACTTTTTTTGTAAACAATTTTTTTGCCTCCTTTTTTGCCAATCGTCTCAATTGCTTAGCTGACATTATCTTATTAAATTATTATTTTGATTGCTTAAGTTCAAAATGTATAAACTTTTATTTAAATTTATTTTTTACTCAAAATTGAACGCTTGCCTGACCTTCGCTTCACTTTGCAACTATAATAATAAAGAAAAATTCAGAATTTGACTTGAACTCAGATAAGAATGCACCGTTAGTAAAAGAAGAAAGGCATAACATACTTAGATCAAAAACAATCATTATTCAATCACCCGCGCGATCTATTTTCGATTGCTTTACATTTTGTTAGTCTTATTTCAATGAATCACATTTTAAGCATATGCACGAGTCATTTTCGAGTCTTCTTTTAATTACCAATCTCTTTTTAATCAGCAAGGCGACTCGAAAAAGACTCCTCAAAGTGATTTTTGTAAAAACGATCTTCCAAATGGTGGCTGGGTTGTTTATAATATGGGTTTGTATTGGTATGTGATAGCTAATGTGATCTTTGGTCCAGATATGTTTATGTCAACGTTCTGAGTGGTTAGTGTGATCTTTGGGCCAGCTATGTTTATTTTAATGTGCTGAGCCTATGATGTTTACATTAAAGTAGTTCGGGTTTGCTTACATTAAAGTGGATTGCAGACCAGGCCGCATTATTGATAATGGTGAGGGTGTTGACAGTTTAGACTTAAGTAGTGGGGACGAGGTAAGTGATGACATTTGCATAACTCCTCCACCGTCAGAGTTTGAATTCTCCTGAATTCTATTTACTTAAATGTGAATCTGTTTTTTTTTAAGTTTGATATACAAATAAAGTCCAATAATTATTATGATTAATGTAAGTGATATTGCCATTCCATAGCCGACTTTTTTATGAAATTTTAGTTCTGTTATTTCGCTTAAATTTTCAAAATTTTGTATAGTAAAATGCTCAAAATTTAAAGTGTTCTTATATGACTGGTTTAATAAGTTTGTTGGGTAGAAAAATCTATCGTAGAATTCTATTTGTTCATTTGAAAAGGTTTCGGATAATGTATGAATTTGGCAATTTACAAATTGTATTAAGTAATTTCCATTTAGTATAATGTTTCTATTGTCACAATTTTGATTTAGTTTTTCGTTAACAGCATTTCTTACGATTATTGTTTCATCATCTATTTGTTCTACACTTGATTTGTTATTGTATATAAATTTGCAGTTATTATAGAGAGTACAACTTTTGCTTAATTTTAGATCTCTTAAAATTACATTTTCCTCATATTTATATGTTTTGTTTTTAATTTCTGTAATAATTAAATTGTCCTGATCGATTTGAATATGATTTTCATTAGGAATTGGAATAATTAATTTGAGGTCTGTTTTTATAAAAGATTTAGGTAGCTTGATTGCCATGACAATTGCATTATTTTTGTATTTTAAAATGCCCATTCTAATCAATTTAATTTTGTAGAAGTCAATTTCAAATTTAATAATTTCTTCTTTTGTTAATAATTCGGGTAAAAATATATTGTTTTTGGCTGACGCTATGTTTTCTTGAATGTAATTTATTTTTTCATCTAAATTTTTTAATTTTTGCATTTGATCATTGAATAAGATTTTCTTTATTGTTTCCTTGTTTTGTTCATTTATTTTTGATGAAAAGATTGATATTACACTTCTATCTTGTACAATTGTATCTGCAAGTTTGTTAATTGTGTCATTGAAATGTGTGTTGATATAAATTTGTTGGTTCAAATTTTTTATTAAATTATGGTTATTTTAATCTATTATGTCTAAATGTTCTATTATGTCCTCCCTGTCTTCATTGTTCATTAACCCAAAAAGCCATTTGTACATTGTACCTATGCCATTTATAAGTCCTCTCATTGTTCTGGTAGATGGGGTAATTGATTTAATTTTAGCTTTAATTAATTCTATCTCGTCAATAATTAATTCTTTGTCTGCTATTTCAATGTTTCTTATATTATTTTCTATTTTATTGACAATGTGTGTAAGTTGATTTATATCAATAATATGTAAAATAATAACGGTATCATTGACAATTTCTGTTGATTAAATATGTATTGGAACGTATCCTGATATTTCCTGAATTGGTACCACATGTAGTCTAGTCTGTACCATTGACAGTGTCATTAGTGTAATCAATAAAATATTCTGTAAGTGATAAAAAAAAACCTATTACTAGGTTTGTTAGTATATATGTAGAAAAAAAATGTTATTTACTTTTATTTTTTATTTAATTATTATTGTTTTTTTTTTTCTTTTTTTACTAATTTATTATTTCAATATTTAATGGTCTCTTAATATTACAAGGGTGCACTTCTTTTAATTTAGTATATCTGAAATAAGGTTCGTCCTGTTGTCTAAGACGTTTATAATTTTTGATTGGGCCTTCTTCCCTTTTTTCTTCATAATTTTTCCTGTTGTCATTTATATTATTTATAATTTGTTCTTTATTGTTGGTTATTATAGCTTGGAGTTCTTTTGCATTTTTTTCGTTCTTTGCCTGGTTGGGTGAACATTGAATTGTAGTATGATACCTTTTATTATATGCACCTATGGCGATCTGAATTTTTGTTTCTATTGAAATGTCCTCATTTATACTATAAATTATTTCAATCAAAGTTGAATGAAGTCTTTCTATGTCTGCGTTTCCTGTGTGTGAATTCGGTTTTGTCAGATGCAATTCTACATCCTCTTTATTCAAAAAACTTGTTATTTGTTCTGCTCTAAATTCATTGCCCATAATAATTTTCTTAGGTTTACCAAACTTTGTAAATTGATCTATTATGATTTGTAGTTTTGCTCTCCAATTTTTGTCTTTAATGTTATATGCTGCTGCAAATTTAGTGAGTTTGTCTATTATTGTTACGAACGATCTGTGTTTTATATGGAAAATATCTATGTGAATTATTTGATTTTTATCTTGTGGTGTTTCAGTAATGTTAAACTTTGGTTTTAATGGATGTCTGTCGTATTTTATTTCTCTACACTTCCTACAATTTGATACTACCAAATTAATGTGATCTCTCAATTTTGGAAAATATATTTTGTCTTTTAGGGTATAAAATGTTTCATTCATGCCGCTATGAAGAGATTCTTTAGTATGGTATAATGCTATTTGCTTATGAAGCTGTTCTTCGGTTTCTATTTCTATGGCTCTTTTTGTACATTTCCGAAATTTTATATTTTGTGAGTCTTTAAAGAGGTCGATTATAATGCATTGAACTTTGTAATATACCGAGTCTGGTACATATGAATATATTCCAATTGTGCCTTTATTTATGTTATTTTGTAATTTTTGTTCAATTTCAATTGTTTCATCTGCTGGGTTGATTTCTATAATTTTCTTTCCATGATTGTTGATAATACTGTCTTGTGCTGAGTATGTTACAATAATTTGTGTCTTGAATTTGTTTATTATTTCTTCTTGTATATAAAAATCTATTGGCTCGTTTTCATCGGCTGAATGAATGGTGTCTGAGATTTCTTAATTGGATTCATCATTATTGTTTTTGTTTATTAATGGTGCTGTTTCTTGTCTACTCCAAAAATCTGCTACTTTATTGTCTTTTCCTTTTACATATTGAATGTCAAAATCAAATTCTTGAAGTTTTAAAATCCATCTTCTGTGTTTGTCTTTTAAATCCTTTCCTTTGTATTTTTATAGCCTGTGCCCATTACAAATGGGCAGAAAAGGCTATAATGAATTTGTGTGAATGTATGTAACAGGCAGAAGGAAGCAAGTCCGACCCTATAAAGTATATATATTCTGAATCAGTACCAAAAGCCGTGTCGATTGACACCTGTCCGTCTGTCTGTCCGTCCGTCTGTCCGTCCGTCTGTCCGTCCGTCTGTCCGTCCGTCTGTATGAACGCGTGGATCTCAGCAACTATAAGAGCTAGAGACTTCAAATTTGGAATGTAGGTCCCTGAATACCATACGCAGATCAAGTTTATTTTCATTTTTCGATATCATGTCCCGTTGGTTTTAAAATTAGAAAAATCACCATAACATAAGCAATGTTAAAGCCAGAGACTGCAGATTTGGCACACATGATAAAAAGCTTGAGCTTAATGTGTCCTGAAAATTTCATGGCGATGCCACGCCTCCTTCGCCCAAAACACGAACAGGCTGAAAACAAGAGCAGTTTAATAGCTAGAGACTTGAGATTTGGCACACATGGCAAGTTTCCTACTCTCAATGTGTGCTACAAATTTCAGTACGATCGGATATTGAACTCAGAAGTTGTTCAAGAAACAAATTTATGCAGCGCAGAAGATGCGTCGCAGCGCAGTAGCAGCGCAGTCGCTGTGCCGCGTCGACGATATAATGAACGAAATCGTCTGCTGTGGCGCTAAACATAAGCAATCAACAGCTGAAGTTCAGTGTTGCCAGACTATCGCAAGTTACCTACTCTCGATGCAAGCAAAATCGACTTCAAGCGATATATTTAAATCCCATTATAATGAAAATACTTTTCTTTGAAGACCTGCACAGGTTATCCTACTGTCGCGCCCGCTCGACTGATCGGCTTGTTTACTTAAGTATTTTATTGGTTGATGATCTGTTATGATTTTAAACTGTGATCCATATAAATAATGTCTGAAGTAATCTACTGCATAAACAATGGCTAAGAACTCTTTGTCAGTTGCGCTGTATTGTTTCTCATGTTTATTTAAAGTTCTTGATACAAATGCCACTGGTTGACCTTGTTGTGACAAAACTGCGCCAATAGCAAAATCACTCGCATCTGTTGTTACTGCAAATTGTTTATCAAATTCTGGAAATTTTAATATTGGATGTGAACTTATGAGTGCTTTTAAGTTTTCGAATGAATCAATATATTCTGGGTCATTTCCATTAATTGTGTTTCCTTTTTGTAAATATTTGATCATAGGATATGCGATCTTTGAGTAATCTTTAATGAATTTTCTGTAAAATCCTGTCATACCTAAGAATCCTTTAAGTTGTTTTTCTGTTTTCGGGATTGGAATAGCTAAAATATCTTGTATCTTTTTTGGGTTTGGTTGTATGCCGTCTTTTGTAAGTACATGAAGTAAAAACTCAGTGTTTTGTTTCATGAATGAACATTTATCTGCCTGAATTTTTAAATTGTGATCTTGAAGTTTTCGAAAAATTGTTTCTAAAGAGTTTTTATGTTCTTCTAAAGTTGTTGAGAATATTAAAATATCATCCAAATATACCACACATATTTTGTTTATGTAATCTCTTAAAATATCGTTCATTTGTCTTTGGAAAGTTGCTGGTGCGTTTTTTAGTCCAAATGGCAATCTAATATAAAGTCTCGTAAAGTCCCATTGGTGATACGAATGTAGTTTTTTCTATGTCTTCTTCAGCCATCAAAATCTGATGATAGCTATTTGCCAAATCTAGTGTACTGAAATATTGAGCCCTGCCAAGTTTGTCTAATATTGAATCCATAAGGGGTAATGGGTATTTATCTGAGACTGTTACATGATTCAATCGACGATAGTCTACGCACAATCTATACTTTTGTACTCCAGAATTATCAATTTTCTTTAGTACCATACATATGGGTGAACTATATTTGCTTCTACTTTTCCTGATAATGCCATTTTTTTCCATTTCAATTATTTGCTTTCTGATTTCTTCTTCATATTTTGGAGAACACCTATAAATTTTGGAATTTATTGGTTGGTCCGTTGTAGTTTTTATACTGTGTACAACTGTATTTGTGTTTGTAAGTTGGTCACCTTCCTTGTAATATAACCCTTTAAATTTTTTATTCAATATTTTTATAATTTCGCTTTCTTCTGTATTTAAACTTGTTATATTGAAGTCATCAATTTCACTTACTTCTAGTACGCAAGTTTCTTTAGGAATCTAGGACAAGAATGGAATTTCGACATTATTAATTAAGTGTATTGTTTTTTTATTAAAATCAATATTTTTAACATTTCTTTGAATGAAATCCATGCCCAATAGAAAATCATATGATTTGTCTAGGCCACCCATTTTGCATGCACTTCTGGTGAATATTGAAATTCAACCGGTGCTTTGGTTTTTACCAAATAATTATTAGTTTTAAAGGTTGTGTTAATAGTATGAATAGTATTTGTGTATTTTTCAATTATTTAGTAATTATTTTGCTGTACTCTATTTGTATTTATTATGCTAATTGTGGATCCAGTGTCCACCAAAAATAAGAATCTGCATCCCTCAATTGTTCCTTCTATTAATATTTTTAATTCATCCAAGGCTGTTGGGTAAAACACTCATTGCGTCTTGAGGATTTTGTGGTTGAACATTATTATTTTGATGAATCTTATTACTTTGATTTCTGTTTGGTTGCATGTTGTTATAGTTCTGATTTTGGTCATGATTATTATTATAATTATAATTTTGTTGTTGATTGTTATTATACTTTCGGTTCTGTTGCTGATTATAGTTATTATTATGATTTTATTGTTGATTGTAATTATACTGATTTTGTTCTTGATTGTTATTATAATGGCGTCTTGTGTTCTGGCTTGCTTGCACATTGTTATTTCTAAAATTATTGCTTGCACTTGTTTGTTGATTGTTTTCAATCTTTTGGTCATTCCTATTACCTGATCCATTGTTATCAAAACTTCTTTGAATTAGTAATCTTTGATTTAAGTTACCAAAATTTAGGACAATATATTTAGCTATTTCCTCTCTGACTGCTGGTACTGTAGTAAGGGGCATTAATGAAACTGCCATGGAACCTGATGCTAATTCTTTAATTCTTTGTATTAATAAAGCACTTAGTATGTTAACAAGGTTTTCATTATTTTCGAATACTTCAAAATCAGTTATTTCTTCTACAATGTATCTTACTTTGATATCCAGGTCTCTAATGCTGATAACTTTCAAATTGTTGATTTTCTTTGTTAGACCCATCTGGTCCATTCTCGGTCGATAGTGATGTCGAAGTTTTTCCTTGCACTGTTCCCATGATGTTAGTGTGTTAATGTTGAGTACGGTTCGTGCTTGCCCTTGGATTTTTGTGTTGAAAATTACACTGAAGACTTGGTCCGCGTCGTCTCCGTATTCCTGCATCACTTGATCCACCGACGCGATGAATCCATGCAGTGTTCCCTCTATTCCAGTAAACGTTGGAAGGTATCTGGTTTCTTTTTCGATGTTGTTCCTTTGCCTTGTAAGGGGATTTACAATGACAAGATCATGTTGTTGCTGCGCAATTATTTGAGTGAGTGCTTGGATGCACCTCTGCATCTCCTCACTTCCGTTTGCCATATTTATTATTACTTCGCAGTTTTAGGTGACACAATTATGACTTAGTCTCTTTTTTATGCCACTTATACTTTTTATAGCCTGTGCCCATTAAAAATGGGCAAAAAAGGCTATAATGAATTTGTGTGAATGTATGTAACAGGCAGAAGGAGGCATCTCCGACCATATAAAGTATATATATTCTTGATCAGTATCAATAGCCGAGTCGATTTACACCTGTCCGTCTGTCTGTCCGTCTGTCCGTCCGTCTGTCTGTCCGTCTGTATGAACGCGTGGATCTCAGCAACTATAAGAGCTAGAGACTTCAAATTTGGAATGTAGGTCCCTGAATACCATACGCAGATCAAGTTTATTTTTAATTTTCGATACCAAGTCCCGTTGGTTTTAAAATTGGAAAAATCACCATAACATAAGCAATGTTAAAGCTAGAGATTTGAGATTTGACGCACATGATGAAAAGTGTGGGCTTTATGTGTCCTGAAAATTTCATTGGGATGCCCCGCCCCCTTCGCCCATAACTCGAATTAGCTGATAACAAGAGCAGTTTTATAGCTAGAGACTTGAGATTTGGCACACATGGTAAGTATCCTACTCTCAATGTGTGCAACAAATTTCAGTACGATCGGATATTGAACTCAGAAGTTATTCAAGAAACAAATTTATGCAGCGCAGCAGATGCATCGCAGCGCAGTCGCTGCGCAGCGCCGACGATATAATGAACGATAAGACGCGTTTGTTCATGTATGTTTGATATGCCTTTCGTCTGCTGTGGCGCTAAACATAAACAATCAATAGCCGCAGTCCAGTGTTGCCAGACTATCGCAAGCTACCTACTCTCGATGTAAGCAAAATCGACTTCAAGCGACATATTTAAATCCCATTATAATGAAAATACTTTTCTTTGAAGACCTGCACAGGCTATCCTACTGTCGCGCCCGCTCGACTGATCGGCTTGTTTATATTGCACTTATATGATTCTGCTTATGCCTTTAGCTGTTTTTGCAAGAA
This sequence comes from Drosophila histrio, assembly GCA_958299025.2. Classification (NCBI taxonomy): domain Eukaryota; kingdom Metazoa; phylum Arthropoda; class Insecta; order Diptera; family Drosophilidae; genus Drosophila; species Drosophila histrio. The sequence goes on along the minus strand of CATQJB020000008.1, from coordinate 24,067 downwards.
ATCACTTTTAGTGTAATTTATTTGTCCGTTTCAGACCGGCTGCGCCAGTTATATTGATTGAGTTCACAATAAAGAAAAGAATACAACACTCGTAATAATTATATGTTTTATTTTAACGTGGTTCGATTCAGGGTTGGGTGTCAACTGAGCTTAGCGCTCTACAAACGTATACTTATAACATAATTCTATTAGATGGCTTTGCCACTCTTTGTTTATAATATGGGTTTGTATTGGTGTGTGATAGCTAATGTGATCTTTGGTCCAGATATGTTTATGTCAACGTTCTGAGTGGTTAGTGTGATCTTTGGGCCAGCTATGTTTATGTTAATGTGCTGAGCCTATGATGTTTACATTAAAGTAGTTCGGGTTTGCTTACATTAAAGTGGATTGCAGACCAGGCCGCATTATTGATAATGGTGAGGGTGTTGACAGTTTAGACTTAAGCAGTGGGGACGAGGTAAGTGATGACATTTGCATAGCTCGCGCGCTCCGGAAAATCTCTAGTAGTGGACGAACTTAAAAGTAAAATAATTGCAAATTGTATTGCAGTTATATAACAATAGCGAAAGGACGCTTTATATAAAAAGAAAATTCTGTTTTATGTGAAAAAACAAGTGCATAGTTATAAAAAGTGCCACGATTAAACCGCTCAAAAATGAGCAATGAACAAATAAAAGAGCGTAGAAGCTCCATCGATCAACGAAATGGAGTTTACTCATATTTCTCAACCCGCGACAACGAGGCTGAAAAAATATCTATGCAGAGCAATCCAGCTCTCTTGACCATAGGCAACCAGAGAGCACGTTCTTGCTCTCCGGCTCTACTAACTGTGCCTTCCACGTCATGGAGTTCACAGTGCAGCTCTCCAACAACGTCGAATGCAATAATTTCGACACACGCCGCACCAACAGCAAGTACAGTGACCTCTTTGACTTCTGCAACCGTAGCAACAACAAAAACTACAACGGTTTCTGTCACCAACAATGCGATAACGACTGCGCGCTCAACTTCTGCAGCGCAAGCGCAAATTACAACAATATCATCAAATGCAAGCTCAAGTGCCAATACCGGCAATAAAAACAACACGCAAACAATGGAACCAAATCAAGTCAAGAAAACGGGACCGGCTGTGCAGACTGGTATGGATCGCTACATCCAGATCAAGCGCAAACTCAGCCCACAAAAGGCAAAGGATGGAAACAAACCAAAAATTAACTGAGACTCTAAACTCTAATAGATACTTTATTCTGTCTGATGTTGAGACTCGTCAACCCGATGCTGGACAAGAGGTCCCAAAGAAACAAAAGCCCCCACCAATATACATTCGGAAGGAGATTTCCATCGCACTTGTTAACAAAATTGTTGAGCGGGTTGGGAATAACAACTTTCATGTTATTTCACTCACTAAAGGGAATATCCGTGAAACCAAGCTACAAAATAAAACTGAAGTGCATTTTCAGTGTCAAAATACCTAAATGACACTAAGAAGAACTATTACACATACCAACTAAAAAGCAGTAAGGGCTTGCAAGTCGTACTTAATGGCATAGAACCAGAGGTAACGCCTGTCGAAATCACAGAAGCTCTACATGAAAATGGTTTTCTCGCCAAGAAGGTGACAAATATTATCAACAAAAATAAGAAGCCGCAACCACTCTTCAAGGTCGAGCTTGAGCCAGACAATAGAACATTGAAGAAAAACGAAACATCCAATCTACAAGCTACAGTTCCTGTTGTATCGCAGGATCACTGTCGAGTAACCACACAAGCGCAATGGACCAGTGCAATGTACAAATTGCCAAGAATACGGGCACACAAGATCCAACTGCACTCTTCGGCCAGTCAGTGTAGCTTGCGGAGACTCTCATGGCTCTGACCCTTGCCCTGCTAACAAAAAAGACCCAAGTGCAAAAATGTGTGGAAACTGCGGAGGAAATAAAACAGAAAACAACAGAGGCTGTCCAGTTTACAAAGAGTTAAAAAGCCGAATCTGACGAGCGACAACGACACGCTCCCAAACACACCAAATGTATTTATACCATCCCAAACTACACCTGACGTCTTCTTCGCTAAAGCAGCAAGATCTTCATTTGGTCCCGCAAACACTATCAAAGGCACCTCGTTTGCAAGCGCTTTAAAAACAGGACTAGAAAACTCAACCCACACAACTGCGATTCCACATTTATCTGAAGCAGAACCAAAAATGATAAACTCTCACCAGCCCATGGGGCAGCCACAAAACAATATTAAAGCCATGATCTTTTCTCTGTAACAAAATATGATGGACTTCATGTCATTCTTGAAAACAACCTTGCAAACCCTCATGCAAAATCAAAACATACTGATACAGATGCTTGCATCTCAACAGTCCAAATAATCAATGGCGTCTCTACGAATATCTCTGTGGAATGCCAATGGTGTTTCACGGCACAAACTTGAACTAACACAATTCCTGTACGACCGACACATCGACGTGATGCTGCTCGCAGAGACGCACCTCACATGCAAATACAACTTCCAAATACGATGCTATTTGTTTTACGGTACAGATCATCCGGATGGCAAAGCTCACGGTGGATCCGGCATCTTAATCAGGAACCGCATCAAGCACCATTTTTCATAAAAGGTTTGCAACAAATTATTTGCAATCTACATCCATAAACGTACAATCGGGTAACGGTAATCTCACCATTGCCGCTGTTTATTGCCCACCTTGCTCTACAATCTCTGAGGGTCAATTCATGGACTTCTACAATACTCTAGGGGAGCGATTTATAGCAGCAGGAGACTACAATGCCAAGCACACGCACTGGGGATCCCGCCTTGTCACCCCCAAAGGAAAGCAGTTATACAACGCAATCATCAAACCAAACAACAATCTGGACTACGTTTCCCCAGGTAGGCCTACATATTGGCCAGCAGACCCCAGAAAGCTACCAGATCTAATTGACTTCGCAGTCACAAAGAACATTCTACGCAATCTGATAAGTGCCGAATCACTTTCGGACCTATCATCCAATCACACCCCGGTGCTACTAAATCTTCTACAACGCCCGCAAATCATAGAGCATCCTCATAGGCTGACAACGCACAGAACCAACTAGCTTAAATACAAAAAATATGTTAGTTCCCATGTTCAGCTAACCCCGCAGCTCAACATCGAAGAGGACATCGACTGCTCTGTTGATGCTCTGGAATCTGTACTCGTAGCAGCAGCCAAAACTTCAACACCGCAAGGGATATCTGCGCAGTCCAGCCAGTACAGAACCAATCGGCAAATTGAAGAACTTGTTCTGCAAAAACGACGATTGCGACGAGATTGGCAGACCTACAGATCGTCATCTTCAAAACAACGCCTCAAAGAAGCCACTCGCAGACTCACCAAGGCTCTAAAACAAGACGAAGAAGACGCTCAACGTCGGTACATAGAGCAACTATCGCCAACCAGCACAAAGAATCCGCTGTGGAGGGCTCATCCAAATCTTAGCGCACCGACCGAACCTGTCATTCCCATAAGAAACTCTTCAGGCAGCTGGGCCCCCAGCGACAAAGACAGAGCCAACACATTTGCTTCTCACCTACGAAATGTGTTCCAGCCAAATCCCGCAACTAATTCATTTGAACTGGACGCATTACCAACTAGTAGCCAAACTGAGACTGAGCCAATTGAGTTTCTGCCTAACGAGATTGCGAAAGTCATCAAAAAACAACTGAAACCAAAAAAATCACCAGGTTGTGATCTAATAACTCCAAAAATGATAATTGAACTTCCAAACTGCGCTATCTGCCTCGTTTGTAAGCTCTTCAACGGAATTACAAGACTTGGATACTTTCCAAAAAAATGGAAAAAATCTACCATTATAATGATACCGAAACCAGGAAAAGACCACACAATACCATCATCGTACAGACCAATAAGCTTACTCTCGTGCTTGTCAAAACTGCTTGAAAAATGCCTCCTTGCTCGGATAATCCCATACCTGAGGACAAACAATGTAATTCCAGCACATCAATTTGGCTTCCGGGAGAACCATGGAACTATCGAGCAAGTCAACCGAATAACATCAGCAATACGTACTGCATTCGAAAACCGGGAATACTGCAATGCGATATTCCTCGACGTCTCTCAAGCATTCGACCGAGTCTGGCTCGAAGGTCTCATGCATAAAATTAAAATACTACTGCCTGAACATACTCACAAGCTATTTGAGTCGTACCTCTACAACAGAGTCTTCGCAGTGAGATGCAACGGTACTACATCCGACGACTACAGTATAGAAGCTGGAGTTCCTCAAGGCAGCGTACTGGGGCCAACCCTTTCTGTTCTACTCACGGCGGATATACCCATAAACGAGCGACTGACAACATCTACATTTGCTGACGATACCGCTATCTTAAGTCGCTCTAGATGTCCAATACAAGCTACGGCACAACTAGCTGACCTGATGGTGGTGGAGAAGAGGAGAAAACAAATCTGGACCTACGGCTCGCAGCTTTGGGGAAATGCGAGTAGCAGCAACATTGACATCATACAGCGCCAACAATCCAAAATCTTGAGAGCCATCACTGGGGCGCCATGGTATGTTTGGAACGAAAACATTCACAGAGATCTAAACATTCTACCCGTAAAATATAAGATAGTTCAACAAAAAGCGAACTACCACCTCAAACTATCTTTGCACCCAAATCATCTTGCAAGGTGCTTATCTGCAACCGAACACGCCTCCAACTAAACGACCTACCAGCCCAGCAATAATCCATTAGGGCCCTTTAACTCGGATTCAGTCAACATGGCTGTTATCTAACGCATTATTTTAAGATTTGATAAACTTATTGTCAGTCTCCCTTTGGAGAAGATTCAATAAATAACAGCAAAGCATTAAAAAAAAAGAAACAAAAAAGGGTTATCCCCAGATCATTAACTGAACTGTCCGTATCATTCAAACATTCAAGAGAAATGTCATTATGCGAATACTGTGATGTTTGACGCGAAAGCCGATAGAATGACATAGATTTACACTTTGAACTATTGCGTTACTCCAGAAGTAACATTAATAGCATTTGAAATGCAGGTATTAAACATAACACTTTGTTTCCTATTACTTATGTAATTAGAAATCCAAAGTAGTAGATTATTCGGGAAACCGAGAAGATCGAGCTTATGAAGTAATAGTGAATGATTTACAGAATCAAAGGCTTTACTGAAATCAGTGTAAATGACGTCAGTTTGCATCTTTTTCTTAAACCCTTCAATTACAAACGAAGTGAACTCTAGTAGGTTAGTGGTAGTGGATCTATGTTTCACAAACCCGTGCTATGTAGGTGAAATAATAGAGCAACATAAATGTTGGAGATGAGAAGTAATTATCTTCTCGAAAAACTTAGGAATAGCAGACAACTTGGAAATACCCCTATAATTATGAACATCGGACTTAGCGCCTTTTTTATGAAAAGGGATAATGTATGACACTTTCCATAATTTAGGGAAAGATGAGGAATTGACGGATAATGACAAAATTTTAGGTAGTGGTTTACTCAAAGATTCAGCACAATATTTGAGTACGGAACCTGGTACACCGTCAGAACCTGCCGAGTGTACTGGTTTAACCAGTTTAAGATCGGACAACAGCGAGCTTTCGGTGAATACGGTGCTATAGATACAATTTGAATTGATTAACCTGTAAGGATAGGGCTGACAGGCACTGAAAGTACTAATAGAGTATGTAGTTTGGAAAAACTCGGCAAACAAATCCGCAATGGACTGATTAGTATTTGCTTGAAGATAACAGACGACGGTATGGCTCCAGATTTGCGTTTAGAGTTGACAAATCTATAGAACTGCTTAGGATCTTTAGAGAATTCCAACTTACAACGCTGTAAATAGTTGTTATAACAAGAAGCGTTTAGCACCAAAAAATTATATCGAGAAATTTCATATCGGGAGAAATCAGAAGGACATCCCGATTTCTTAAATTTTTTGTAATTCTTTGATTTCACGTTTTTTAAATGTGTTAACTCCCTTGAGAACCAAGGCGGTCTAGCGGAGCTAGTAGAAGATATTAGCGGAACACAGACATCAAATAAAGAATTTAATGTTTCGTAAAGAAACTTAATGGCATAATCCAAATCAGAGCAAGAATATAGGGGAGACCAATCTATGCTCGCAATTAGATTATTTAACTTTGTGAAATCAGTTTTACTAAAACATCAGGTACGCACAGGTGATTGTGAAACATACTCAGTTCTAGATGGTAAATTAATAATGAGGTTAAGAGCGGGATGATAAGGGTCTTCTGGTTTTACCAGTGAATCAATCCTAGAAACAATGCTATTGGAAGAGTCCAATACAAATATCAGATCAAGAGTCCTGTTAATAGAGTTGCAAATAGGATTGATTTGAACCAAAGAAAGCTCCAAGAGTCCATCAATAAATTCATGGGAACTATCGGGAATAAGCGATTTCATGTCACTGACTGCGAACCAACGGACAACGGACATATTAAAGTCGCCTAAAAGCACGAGTCGATCAGTGTCTGCAGCTAACGCGGGTTCAACTTTAATGGCACTGAGGTGGTGATCATATACTATCAGATCTTACTGAGGTGGAATGTATGAACATATTATGTAAGTCGAGTATTTGCATACCGAAACTTCAACACAAATTAGTTCAATATCAGGAAGAGTTGAGATCTGCACGGAGGCAAGAGCTGAATCTACGGCCACTAATACACCACCTCCTTTACGAGCCGTACGATCACATCTATATATTAAATAATTTGAGGGAAAAATGGAAAAGTCTGATGTAGAGGGCTTGAGCCAGGTCTCAGTAAAACAAATTACATCAAAGTCGAAAGATTGACTAATAAGGAAAATATTTGTCAGTTTACTATTAAGGCCACGTACATTTTGATAGGCTATAGATAGAGAGAAAATTAGTTTTTTTTGAGCCTCTTTAGAAGTTGAGGCAGATGCATGAACTACAGAGGATCCATCACCAGAGATCGGGATCCGATCTCTCTTTCGATTAGAATTCCCCTTGTATTCGGCAACAAATATATGCTCGGGCCAGAAACGTTTTTGACAAATCGTGTCAAAAACTTTATCCGAACAAGAAATTTTAAAAGAAGAAATTTCCCTAGCATAATTAAAATTAAACTTTTCCACCGAAATGTCAGAATCTGGTATTTTGTTCTGGATATTAACCTTAATATCATACGCAGCCTGACCATTGGCAAGCCTAGTAACAAAAACTTGTTTCTTAGGCATTGGTGGAGGGATAACATGGAGAGGTTTATGCACACGAGGCGGCACGGCAGTTAGAGTATTGGCTACTCTAACAACCGGCGTGGCATTCACACTCCCAGTATTAGTAGCGGACAATTCGGACGCTATCGGAACCTCTGGTGAGCAAACTCTCATTGCAGCACTCGCAGTAGAAGCAGCAGGAGTGGGCAGCTGCTGACTAACAATGGGAGATGGAGGCAGACCCTGGTCAGTGGGCGGGATAATAAGGGAATTCTGCAAATGTCGCGTATTGGAGCCTGATTTCATCCGCTTTGGAGGATCATTCAACAATGACGTATTTTTGAATAATTTCTCCATATCGGAAAAAATTACATTGGCTCTATGAAAGAGCTTAGAGATGTCTTTAAAACTACCTCTAGTGCGCTCCATAAATTTTCTGACTTCCACCTCAATGTCCCGACAAGTTTCACAACGCCATCTCAAACCATTGTTTTTGTCAATGCAGTCTTTGACCTTCACTGACAACTCAGCGCACTTTATATGAAACGTTCGGACACAGAAAAAGCGAGCAATAAACTCCTGTCTATTATCAGTTACTTGGCACTTATTGTAATAACAGACCATATCAGCGGACATATTGTAGAGAAACCAGTCGAAAAGGCTACAGTCGAAATCGACTGTGAGAGACCCTTTACTTATTCTTCAAAAATGAAATAACAGTAACAAACTTAGAGACTTATATGTAAACCTAAATAAATTTGACGCTGCTCAGATTAGCTTCCGATAATCGTTTATGTTAGACTTGAATCATTAACATACAAATGTTAATCTTAACATACAAATGTTATGTTAATATACATGTATGTAATGCAGTGGTCGGCACCAACACAGTCATATGTTTCATTGCATTAGTGTGCGAATTAACAGAATGTTAACAGGCGTCAAGCATGTGCTGTTTCTTGCCTTTATATTATTGATTCGCATCAAAACGGCTATATATTGGTCATAATGTGTATAAAAAAGAATACTTTTTTAAAAACTCCTACAACTATTTATTTTTCTGTGTATATATTGTATAATTTGTCAAAATTGTGCGCGGTGCGCGGCGTGTGCCGACCACTGATGTAATGCATAGATACTTTATTAAATAGAATACATTGGCATTTATGCTAGAATTTGTTTATAAAATAAAATATAGTTTTAATTTATTTTATTACTGTAATTATAAATTAAAAAAATAAAAAAAAAACAGAAAAAAATGTGCCTCTTGTAGGTCTCGAACTCCAGATCATTGCGACAATGAAGCCATTGTCGATTATTTAAAAAATTTTAAAAGCAGAAAAAAATGTGTCTCTGGCAGGGAACGAACCCGAGACCCCACGTCAAGAATGCGACACTCTTACCACTGCACCAATGAGGCCATATATAAAATTTTGCCAATTGCTAGTTTTCTACAGCAGTGTAATTAATAATTCAATGCCTTAAGTTGCTGCCTGCACATTTCCTGCCATTGAACATTCGATAATTTGTTTACTTCAAATCTCCGGTGTTTATTGTCCGATCGTGATAAAATTTTCAGGATACATTAGGACCCTGATGCTTGTTCTGTGTGCTAAAATTCAGGACTCTAGCTTTAATATTTTTTGTTTAATGGGCTTTCAAAAATTTTGTTCTCGATTTATGGAGGCGGAAGGGGGCGTGGCAAAATTCTAAAACAAACTTGACCTTTTCGGGGGTCACAGGAGTATTGTCACCAAATTTGGTGACCCTAGCTCTTATAGTCGCTGAGAACTAGGTGTTCATACAGCAGGACAGACGGACAGACGGACATGGCTATATCGTCTCGGCTGGTGATGCTGATCAAGAATATATATACTTTATGGGGTCTGCCGAACTTCCTTCGACCTGTTACGCACATTTTTTTTTTGACAAACTTAATAGACCCTATTTACTTTTTTAAAGTAAAGGGTCTAAAAATATAGAGAAAAATTAAGTCGGTGCCGACTGACAATGAGAATAATAATCGCAAAATAGCAAAAGCAGAACGGAATGAACACCGACAACAGAAGCAAAAACAATGCTTGAACGCAGGTACCGCTACAGTGCAAAGTTCAAAAGCACAGATCCAGAACAGAGAGCGAGATCACAACGCAGCCGAAAAAAACACAAACAATGCTTAGCCAAGTGAGCGCGATCAACCACCACTGTTAGGGAGAGAGGCAGTGCAGACACAAACAATGCAATTAAAACAGAACAATTAAAACGAAAATTGAAATTATCGCATTAATTGCAGATCAAATAGCACATAAAACACAAACAGGTCACTAACAAATTATTATACAGTTCACAAATCACGAACAATAGTTTTATTTTGGGTTAAACACTGATAAATATCACAAAACACACAGGAGCGGATAAAACACGTCTACTCAGAACAAGAGAGAGAGATTCTTGATTAATAGACAATCACAATTCGGATCTTTGGACCCTTTACTTTAAAAAAGTGAAAAGGGTCTATTAAGTTTGTCAAAATGTGCGTAACAGGTCAAAGGAAGTCCGGCAGAACCCATAAAGTGTATATATTCTTGATCAGCATCACCAGCCGAGTCGATATAGCCATGTCCGTCTGTCCGTCTGTCCTGCTGCTTGAACACCTAGATCTCAGAGACTATAAGAGGTCTCTAAATTTGGTGACAATACTCCTGCGGCTCCCGAAAAGGTAAAGTTTGTCTTTGAATTTTGCCACGCCCCCTGCGGCCCCCAAGAATCGAAAACAAAATTTATAAAATCCCACAAGACCAAAAGTATTAAAGCTAGAGTCCTGAATTTTGGCACACAGTATCAATGCCCCAATGTATCCAGAAAATTTCATTGCGATCGGATAATAAACTCGGAAGTTATTCAAAAAAATTAAAACAAATCTCATATAATAGTCAATTTCACAACTGGAGCCTTGAATTTTGACACACAGGACAAGCATCGGGGTCCTAATATATCCTGAAAATTTCATCACGATCGGATAATTTTTTAGACCCTTTACTTTAAAAAGTAAATAGGGTCTATTAAGTTTGTCAAAAAAAAACAGTCGGAAAGGCTACAGTAGAAGTCGACCATAAGAGACCCTTTAATTATTCTTCAAAATGGAAATATGAGTAAAACTAATAGCATAACGCGTTGTAACGTTAATATGCTCTTCTTCTTCCTTTGGTCCGACACGGAGTAATATTATGTCTTGAATAACTTCCGAGTTTATTATCCGATCGCTATGAAACTTTCAGAATACATTAGGACCCCGATTCTTGTCCTGTGTGCCAAAATTAAAGGATCCAGTTTAAAAATTGATCATTATATGGGATTTTAAGTTTTTTTTGAATAACTTCCTAGATTATTATACGATCGCGATGAACTTTACAGGATACGTTAGGACCCTGATACCCGTCCTGTCTGCCAAAATGTAGGACTCTAGCTTCGTTTTATGGGATTTCAAAAATTTACGGAGGCGGAAGGGGGCGTGTCAAAATTTTAAGATAAACTTGATCTGCTTAGCCCATAGACGAACCACCATACCAAATTTGGTGACTAGTGATGCTGATCAAGAATTTATATACTTTATGGGGTCTGCCGGACTTCCTTCGACCTGTTACGCACATTTTGACAAACTTAATAGACGCTTTTTTTTAAAAGTAAAGGGTCTAATAAATCCGCTTCCCTGGTCGATTTGCCCCGTGCAAATGTAGGTGGCGATCCGCCCCCAACAACAGCGATATATGCTCCTCGAGAGTTCAGCATTATATGCTTTATTATTTTTTTTCTCATGGGCAGTATGCTGCGACGCTGGGATACTCAACGCCGAGCTCCATTTCCAATTTGGGCGCCACATTGTTACGACTCGGTTTCTTTTCATTGGGCAACGCCGGCTAGCTCTGCCATCTCAAGTGGTTCCGACCCTGCCTACCGAGCGCACAATCGCAATAATCGATACGTCACTCTTGTCGTCAGACTATCGAAACTACTTTGCCTCACTGATCAACTTGTTTTTGCCGCAGCGTACCCGCCCTACCTGTGGCTGGAATTTGAATTGTGAATTTGAATTTCCGCTACCCATTTTTATATATTGTGACGGCTAACTCCATGGTTTTTTTTTCTAAATCACTTATTGTATATTTCTCATAATTAAAATTGATTTTTCCTTATTTAACGTGTAAATTCATTCGTTTCGTCTATTGTTCCCCTTTTCTGTCACCGTTTCTCTTTGTGGGCTTATATTAATTCCTTTTAAGTCTACTGCAAAAGGGTCCCTAACTGTACCTATAGAGCTCTATGGGTGAAACAGTCGAGACTGTCCGGACCAATATGTCCTCAAGCCCGCGCCGGCTTTGGCCATGGATTAGTCGGAGCTGACCCAATCCCGCCGAACCCCGTTTCGGCCTCGCCCCCTGGTGCATCCCCGAAGCTCGCTCCGCCTCCCTATCGAAGCCCAGCGACTGCTCCTCACCCACATGCTCATAGAAGGCCAACAATGGACCTCCTTGCAAAAGGGTCCCTAACTGTACCTGTAGAGCTCTATGGGTGAAACATTCGAGACTGCCCGGACCAATATGTCCTCAAGCCCGCGCCGGCTTTGGCCATGGGTGAGCTCCGACTAGCTGACCCAATCCCGCCGAACCCCGTTTCGGCCTCGCCCCCTGGTGCATCCCCGAAGCTCGCTCCGCCTCCCTATCGAAGCCCAGCGACTGCTCCTCACCCACATGCTCATAGAAGGCCAACAAAGTGGACCTCCTTGGACACTCGCGGCTGAACTACAGGCTGCTGTTGCTGCAGAACCAACGGACGAACCACGTCATTCAACGCTTTCATGATCTCCATCATGCCCAACCTCATCTCATCCTGTATGGCCTGTATCCCCTCGGCTTGTGACTTCATAAACGTCATGTGTGCCTGAGCCAACATAACGTTCGCCGCCGACACCTTCTCGGACTCTAAATGTAGCTTCGGGATTCCCTGCAACGGCTTCTCAGCCTCCGGTCTGGGCTTATCGGTCCCTTGCGGCGGCGGTGTTCTCCTGAGCGCCCCATACCCCACTAGCGTTGGCTCGCTCTCCCAAGACGCTTCTGGGTTCTGATTACTCCGCGTATGCCGACCATGGCCGCCTTCTGTCATATTCCGCTTTTTGTTCTATCAGAATACTTTCAAAAAAATAAACCCACTGACACGAAGCTTGTAAATTCTAGACCACTAATAAATCTACAAATCTTATATAAATCCTATTCTTGAGTTTTATTATATCAATAATAAAATCCACCAAATACACAAATAAATGCGCCAAAATAAACAAATAAATATGCCAAAATAAATTAATAAACACACCAAATAAACAATACGAAAAATAAATAAATAATAAAAGCAACAAAATAAATAAATAAAAAGGTACCGACAACGTAAAAAAAAGAAATTAATTCAATAATAAATAATAATGATAATAAATGATAATAATAAATAAATTCAATAATATATAATAATGATAATAAATGACAATAATAAATTAATTCAATAATAAATGACAATAATAAATAATAATAAATGACAATATTCAATTTGCTGGACGCTCTAATTTTCAACTTCCTCGATATATTTCTTCGAGGGAGGGGACCGCATATACATCGTCGGTGATAACCGCTTATACTCAAGGCCAACTACTATAGTTCGATAGATGATCGATCACTGCGGACGGCAGTCCGCGCTAGTGACGAAAGCAGACCCCAAAAACTCACACGTAGTGAAGTTTGCTGGGCTGCAGGCCACTATCACTGCGGACGGCAGTCCGCGCTAGTGACGAAAGCAGACCCCAAAAACTCACACGTAGTGAAGTTTGCTGGGCTGCAGGCCACTAGCTATATATACACGCAATATTGGATATAGAGATCGGCTGAACCGATCGCAATGTGTTATATATCATTCGAAAGGTAATTCCGGTGGTTTTAATATGACATACTATAATCTCCGATCTGTCAGATATTTTTCGAGATATAGCCGTTTGCATATCTTTGTCAAACTTTGCACGTTTGAATGTGGAGCTTCAGTTGGATCATAAAGCCCCAATTTTGAAATGTAGATAGTTGTTAGAGTTGAATACGCGTCGAACGATACTTCATTCACCCAAATCGGACTATCCATTCCAAAGATATTGGAATTTTAAAATTTTGATGACGTCATCGAGCTGAGATGAAAATCTTGTGTGTTGGTTTGTCTGGACCAATCTTTAAGATATCGGAATGAATTTTCTTGAGCGTATTACTTCCAAAAAGCTAAGAAACGTTTGTTCCACAACTTTTTTGAAAAACCGCTAGTTTGGCGGGAAAAAGCTAGAATAGTTGAAAATTCAGTTGAAAACTGCGGCCAAACCATAGACCCTATGAAAATTTTTTTTACATCACTCGAAAGGTTATCAAAATAGCTTTAATATAAGTCTAAACTAATTCTGTAAGATTATTACATGATGTAAAAATTACATAATTAATTTTTTTTTTTTACTTTTTGTGAATTTGCAAAAAATTGAGTCCTTAAGTTTGTATTTTTGATTAGTTATTCTAAAGCGTGGAGACATTGCGCAAATTTTGATATATAACACTTATCAGGCAAAATTCGGGTTGACAAAATATAGCGTTTTCAGATTGGTGCCGTAAAAAAATCCTGTCGAGGTATCAGCTGTTAGATTGGAGCTGGTGGGCCCGTTAGTTCCTAATGAGAGAAAAATTTAATGCTATATGATGCCAATGTTAACTACGGATCGATTGGTACCTCAATAATCCAAATCCGTTAACTCGTTTGAAAGTTATTATAATATTAAGTCGTATATTACAGTATCAAAATTTTATGTGAATTTAAGTGTGTTTGCATATTTATGCAATTAATAAGAAAACGGCGCCTACGATTTTGGTATATTTTCAATATATCATAGCTAATGAAATTATGCAACTTTTGGTATATAGGTCATATCTGGGATAATTCGTTTTGCCAAGATATTACATTTTTAATCTACACATATTTTCCTTTGTGAGTTTTAAGAAAAACTGCAACGGTGAGACATGCAAGAACTATCGCGGCCTTGTAAACATAATTGCAATTTAGAGCATTCAACGAAGCAGCTTCGTTGGCTCGGTGGTTAGAGTGTCTGACTCTCACGCGGACTTTTGCGGTTCGAATCCAGGTAGCGGCTTCAAATTTATTTTAATTTTATAATATTTGTAGCAGTTAAATTTTTTTTTTTATAAATTGCAATCGATTTATCATATCCCATATAATTCATATTTGTAACTTTTTCATCTTAACAACAGAATGGACTAGAAGAACATGTAAGGAAATTTACAGCTATGCAAACAAAGCTGCAATTTAGCAGGGGACTTGGTAAATAGCTCGTTGGATTTTTCTTAGTGTCAGAACAGCAGCGACGAGAGAAAAATGTAATGTCAATTACAGTTCTTTAAACAAAGTTGAAATTTAGGACGCGCCTGGCGGTAGGCTCGTTGGCTTAATGGTTGATGGGTTCGACCTACATGCGAGAGGTCCCGGGTTCGAACTCTGGGATATCCTGTCGTTTTGTTTTTTTAAATTTTCACCATTTTAATTTGAATTTAATTTTTAAATTTGATTGGAAACTATTTATGCAAATATGTGAATAGTACTTATTTAAACATTAAGTCAAGCCACTCTGAGATGGGATGAAAAATCTTGTATTCTTGAAAATTTATGCAATTTATTAAAAATCGCGCCCATGCATTTTTATCAATTTTTAATATATGTATTACATCAATTGAAATTCAATATATTACAAACATTGAAATTCTACAAATGTTTGTACATGTATAACCTTTTCTCGGGAATAATTCTTTTAAATTCTCTTTAATTGGAATTCCAAAAATCTCTGATATCCCCCCAAAAAAAACCTCTACACGAGGTAAAAATCTAGTGACGAAAGCATATTCACGCCCTAAAATTACTGATATCAAATTTTGTGACGAACAATAATTATTATAATATATAAACTATTCTAATATAAAAACTAGTTTGGCATTCGGCACTGCGCAGAAAGGTTTTTTAATTACACAAATGCTGCACCTTTTTGCGCAATGTGCGGAATGCCAAACTAGTTTTTATATTAGAATAGTTTATATATTATAATAATTATTGTTCGTCACAAAATTTGATATCAGTAATTTTAGGGCGTGAATATGCTTTCGTCACTAGATTTTTACCTCGTGTAGAGGTTTTTTTTGGTTTTCAAACAAGACAACACTCGTGAATATCGTCGACCGCACCCACCATCAACTCATCTGATGGTCGGCGGTCAAGGATACTCCGATTCGATCCTTACGTCATTTGACACGCTTTCCTATGGCTCCGTCTGTCCGCGATGGGATATCGACCCATGATGCAGCGCGCGATAGTTTTTTCACTTTTCCATTTACAATAACTTGACAAACAACAAAAAAAAAACCAGTCGGAAAGGCTACAGTCGACGTCGACTATGAGAGACCTTTTACTTATTCTTCAAAAAGGAAGTAAGAGTGACACTAATAGTACCCCATAGCGCGTTGTAACGTCAATATGCTCTTCTTCTTCCTTTGGTCCGACTCTGAGTAATATTATGTCTTGAATAACTTCCGAGTTTATTATCCGATCGCTATGAAACTTTCAGAATACATTAGGACCCCGATTCTTGTCCTGTGTGCCAAAATTAAAGGATCCAGTTTAAAAATTGATCATTATATGGGATTTTAAGTTTTTTTTGAATAACTTCCTAGATTATTATACGATCGCGACGATCTGCCGGACTTCCTTCGACCTGTTACGCACATTTTGACAAACTTAATAGACGCTTTTTTTTTAAAAGTAAAGGGTCTAATAAATCCGCTTCCCTGGTCGATTTGCCCCGTGCAAATGTAGGTGGCGATCCGCCCCCAACAACAGCGATATATGCTCCTCGAGAGTTCAGCATTATATGCTTTATTATTTTTTTTCTCATGGGCAGTATGCTGCGACGCTGGGATACTCAACGCCGAGCTCCATTTCCAATTTGGGCGCCACATTGTTACGACTCGGTTTCTTTTCATTGGGCAACGCCGGCTAGCTCTGCCATCTCAAGTGGTTCCGACCCTGCCTACCGAGCGCACAATCGCAATAATCGATACGTCACTCTTGTCGTCAGACTATCGAAACTACTTTGCCTCACTGATCAACTTGTTTTTGCCGCAGCGTACCCGCCCTACCTGTGGCGGGAATTTGAATTGTGAATTTGAATTTCCGCTACCCATTTTTATGTATTGTGACGGCTAACTCCATGGTTTTTTTTTCTAAATCACTTATTGTATATTTCTCATAATTAAAATTGATTTTTCCTTATTTAACGTGTAAATTCATTCGTTTCGTCTATTGTTCCCATTTTCTGTCACCGTTTCTCTTTGTGGGTTTATATTAATTCCTTTTAAGTCTACTGCAAAAGGGTCCCTAACTGTACCTATAGAGCTCTATGGGTGAAACAGTCGAGACTGTCCGGACCAATATGTCCTCAAGCCCGCGCCGGCTTTGGCCATGGGTTAGTCGGAGCTGACCCAATCCCGCCGAACCCCGTTTCGGCCTCGCCCCCTGGTGCATCCCCGAAGCTCGCTCCGCCTCCCTATCGAAGCCCAGCGACTGCTCCTCACCCACATGCTCATAGAAGGCCAACAAGTGGACCTCCTTGGACACTCGCGGCTGAACTACAGGCTGCTGTTGCTGCAGAACCAACGGACGAACCACGTCATTCAACGCTTTCATGATCTCCATCATGCCCAACCTCATCTCATCCTGTATGGCCTGTATCCCCTCGGCTTGTGACTTCATAAACGTCATGTGTGCCTGAGGCAACATAACGTTCGCCGCCGATACCTTCTCGGACTCTAAATGTAGCTTCGGGATTCCCTGCAACGGCTTCTCAGCCTCCGGTCTGGGCTTATCGGTCCCTTACGGCGGCGGTGTTCTCCTGAGCGCCCCATACCCCACTAGCGTTGGCTCGCTCTCCCAAGACGCTTCTGGGTTCGGATTACTCCGCGTATGCCGACCATGGCCGCCTTCTGCCATATTCCGCTTTTTGTTCTATCAGAATACTTTCAAAATAATAAACCCACTGACACGAAGCTTGTAAATTCTAGACCACTAATAAATCTACAAATCTTATATAAATCCTATTCTTGAGTTTTATTATATCAATAATAAAATCCACCAAATACACAAATAAATGCGCCAAAATAAACAAATAAATATGCCAAAATAAATTAATAAACACACCAAATAAACAATACGAAAAATAAATAAATAATAAAAGCAACAAAATAAATAAATAAAAAGGTACCGACAACGTAAAAAAAAAGAAATTAATTCAATAATAAATAATAATGATAATAAATGATAATAATAAATAAATTCAATAATATATAATAATGATAATAAATGACAATAATAAATTAATTCAATAATAAATGACAATAATAAATAATAATAAATGACAATATTCAATTTGCTGGACGCTCTAATTTTCAACTTCCTCGATATATTTCTTCGAGGGAGGGGACCGCATATACATCGTCGGTGATAACCGCTTATACTCAAGGCCAACTACTATAGTTCGATAGATGATCGATCACTGCGGACGGCAGTCCGCGCTAGTGACGAAAGCAGACCCCAAAAACTCACACGTAGTGAAGTTTGCTGGGCTGCAGGCCACTAGCTATATATACACGCAATATTGGATATAGAGATCGGCTGAACCGATCGCAATGTGTTATATATCATTCGAAAGGTAATTCCGGTGGTTTTAATATGACATACTATAATCGCCGATCTGTCAGATATTTTTCGAGATATAGCCGTTTGCATATCTTTGTCAAACTTTGCACGTTTGAATGTGGAGCTTCAGTTGGATCATAAAGCCCCAATTTTGAAATGTAGATAGTTGTTAGAGTTGAATACGCGTCGAACGATACTTCATTCACCCAAATCGGACTATCCATTCCAAAGATATTGGAATTTTAAAATTTTGATGACGTCATCGAGCTGAGATGAAAATCTTGTGTGTTGGTTTGTCTGGACCAATCTTTGAGATATCGGAATGAATTTTCTTGAGCGTATTACTTCCAAAAAGCTAAGAAACGTTTGTTCCACAACTTTTTTGAAAAACCGCTAGTTTGGCGGGAAAAAGCTAGAATAGTTGAAAATTCAGTTGAAAACTGCGGCCAAACCATAGACCCCATGAAAATTTTTTTTACATCACTCGAAAGGTTATCAAAATAGCTTTAATATAAGTCTAAACTAATTCTGTAAGATTATTACATGATGTAAAAATTACATAATTAATTTTTTTTTTTACTTTTTTGTGAATTTGCAAAAAATTGAGTCCTTAAGTTTGTATTTTTGATTAGTTATTCTAAAGCGTGGAGACATTGCGCAAATTTTGATATATAACACTTATCAGGCAAAATTCGGGTTGACAAAATATAGCGTTTTCAGATTGGTGCCGTAAAAAAATCCTGTCGAGGTATCAGCTGTTAGATTGGAGCTGGTGGGCCCGTTAGTTCCTAATGAGAGAAAAATTTAATGCTATATGATGCCAATGTTAACTACGGATCGATTGGTACCTCAATAATCCAAATCCGTTAACTCGTTTGAAAGTTATTATAATATTAAGTCGTATATTACAGTATCAAAATTTTATGTGAATTTAAGTGTGTTTGCATATTTATGCAATTAATAAGAAAACGGCGCCTACGATTTTGGTATATTTTCAATATATCATAGCTAATGAAATTATGCAACTTTTGGTATATAGGTCATATCTGGGATAATTCGTTTTGCCAAGATATTACATTTTTAATCTACACATATTTTCCTTTGTGAGTTTTAAGAAAAACTGCAACGGTGAGACATGCAAGAACTATCGCGGCCTTGTAAACATAATTGCAATTTAGAGCATTCAACGAAGCAGCTTCGTTGGCTCGGTGGTTAGAGTGTCTGACTCTCACGCGGACTTTTGCGGTTCGAATCCAGGTAGCGGCTTCAAATTTATTTTAATTTTATAATATTTGTAGCAGTTAAATTTTTTTTTTTATAAATTGCAATCGATTTATCATATCCCATATAATTCATATTTGTAACTTTTTCATCTTAACAACAGAATGGACTAGAAGAACATGTAAGGAAATTTACAGCTATGCAAACAAAGCTGCAATTTAGCAGGGGACTTGGTAAATAGCTCGTTGGATTTTTCTTAGTGTCAGAACAGCAGCGACGAGAGAAAAATGTAATGTCAATTACAGTTCTTTAAACAAAGTTGAAATTTAGGACGCGCCTGGCGGTAGGCTCGTTGGCTTAATGGTTGATGGGTTCGACCTACATGCGAGAGGTCCCGGGTTCGAACTCTGGGATATCCTGTCGTTTTGTTTTTTTAAATTTTCACCATTTTAATTTGAATTTAATTTTTAAATTTGATTGGAAACTATTTATGCAAATATGTGAATAGTACTTATTTAAACATTAAGTCAAGCCACTCTGAGATGGGATGAAAAATCTTGTATTCTTGAAAATTTATGCAATTTATTAAAAATCGCGCCCATGCATTTTTATCAATTTTTAATATATGTATTACATCAATTGAAATTCAATATATTACAAACATTAAATTCTACAAATGTTTGTACATGTATAACCTTTTCTCGGGAATAATTCTTTTAAATTCTCTTTAATTGGAATTCCAAAAATCTCTGATATCCCCCCAAAAAAAACCTCTACACGAGGTAAAAATCTAGTGACGAAAGCATATTCACGCCCTAAAATTACTGATATCAAATTTTGTGACGAACAATAATTATTATAATATATAAACTATTCTAATATAAAAACTAGTTTGGCATTCGGCACTGCGCAGAAAGGTTTTTTAATTACACAAATGCTGCACCTTTTTGCGCAATGTGCGGAATGCCAAACTAGTTTTTATATTAGAATAGTTTATATATTATAATAATTATTGTTCGTCACAAAATTTGATATCAGTAATTTTAGGGCGTGAATATGCTTTCGTCACTAGATTTTTACCTCGTGTAGAGGTTTTTTTTGGTTTTCAAACAAGACAACACTCGTGAATATCGTCGACCGCACCCACCATCAACTCATCTGATGGTCGGCGGTCAAGGATACTCCGATTCGATCCTTACGTCATTTGACACGCTTTCCTATGGCTCCGTCTGTCCGCGATGGGATATCGACCCATGATGCAGCGCGCGATAGTTTTTTCACTTTTCCATTTACAATAACTTGACAAACAACAAAAAAAAAAACCAGTCGGAAAGGCTACAGTCGACGTCGACTATGAGAGACCTTTTACTTATTCTTCAAAAAGGAAGTAAGAGTGACACTAATAGTACCCCATAGCGCGTTGTAACGTCAATATGCTCTTCTTCTTCCTTTGGTCCGACTCTGAGTAATATTATGTCTTGAATAACTTCCGAGTTTATTATCCGATCGCTATGAAACTTTCAGAATACATTAGGACCCCGATTCTTGTCCTGTGTGCCAAAATTAAAGGATCCAGTTTAAAAATTGATCATTATATGGGATTTTAAGTTTTTTTTGAATAACTTCCTAGATTATTATACGATCGCGACGATCTGCCGGACTTCCTTCGACCTGTTACGCACATTTTGACAAACTTAATAGACGCTTTTTTTTTAAAAGTAAAGGGTCTAATAAATCCGCTTCCCTGGTCGATTTGCCCCGTGCAAATGTAGGTGGCGATCCGCCCCCAACAACAGCGATATATGCTCCTCGAGAGTTCAGCATTATATGCTTTATTATTTTTTTTCTCATGGGCAGTATGCTGCGACGCTGGGATACTCAACGCCGAGCTCCATTTCCAATTTGGGCGCCACATTGTTACGACTCGGTTTCTTTTCATTGGGCAACGCCGGCTAGCTCTGCCATCTCAAGTGGTTCCGACCCTGCCTACCGAGCGCACAATCGCAATAATCGATACGTCACTCTTGTCGTCAGACTATCGAAACTACTTTGCCTCACTGATCAACTTGTTTTTGCCGCAGCGTACCCGCCCTACCTGTGGCGGGAATTTGAATTGTGAATTTGAATTTCCGCTACCCATTTTTATGTATTGTGACGGCTAACTCCATGGTTTTTTTTTCTAATCACTTATTGTATATTTCTCATAATTAAAATTGATTTTTCCTTATTTAACGTGTAAATTCATTCGTTTCGTCTATTGTTCCCATTTTCTGTCACCGTTTCTCTTTGTGGGTTTATATTAATTCCTTTTAAGTCTACTGCAAAAGGGTCCCTAACTGTACCTATAGAGCTCTATGGGTGAAACAGTCGAGACTGTCCGGACCAATATGTCCTCAAGCCCGCGCCGGCTTTGGCCATGGGTTAGTCGGAGCTGACCCAATCCCGCCGAACCCCGTTTCGGCCTCGCCCCCTGGTGCATCCCCGAAGCTCGCTCCGCCTCCCTATCGAAGCCCAGCGACTGCTCCTCACCCACATGCTCATAGAAGGCCAACAAGTGGACCTCCTTGGACACTCGCGGCTGAACTACAGGCTGCTGTTGCTGCAGAACCAACGGACGAACCACGTCATTCAACGCTTTCATGATCTCCATCATGCCCAACCTCATCTCATCCTGTATGGCCTGTATCCCTCGGCTTGTGACTTCATAAACGTCATGTGTGCCTGAGGCAACATAACGTTCGCCGCCGATACCTTCTCGGACTCTAAATGTAGCTTCGGGATTCCCTGCAACGGCTTCTCAGCCTCCGGTCTGGGCTTATCGGTCCCTTACGGCGGCGGTGTTCTCCTGAGCGCCCCATACCCCACTAGCGTTGGCTCGCTCTCCCAAGACGCTTCTGGGTTCGGATTACTCCGCGTATGCCGACCATGGCCGCCTTCTGCCATATTCCGCTTTTTGTTCTATCAGAATACTTTCAAAATAATAAACCCACTGACACGAAGCTTGTAAATTCTAGACCACTAATAAATCTACAAATCTTATATAAATCCTATTCTTGAGTTTTATTATATCAATAATAAAATCCACCAAATACACAAATAAATGCGCCAAAATAAACAAATAAATATGCCAAAATAAATTAATAAACACACCAAATAAACAATACGAAAAATAAATAAATAATAAAAGCAACAAAATAAATAAATAAAAAGGTACCGACAACGTAAAAAAAAAGAAATTAATTCAATAATAAATAATAATGATAATAAATGATAATAATAAATAAATTCAATAATATATAATAATGATAATAAATGACAATAATAAATTAATTCAATAATAAATGACAATAATAAATAATAATAAATGACAATATTCAATTTGCTGGACGCTCTAATTTTCAACTTCCTCGATATATTTCTTCGAGGGAGGGGACCGCATATACATCGTCGGTGATAACCGCTTATACTCAAGGCCAACTACTATAGTTCGATAGATGATCGATCACTGCGGACGGCAGTCCGCGCTAGTGACGAAAGCAGACCCCAAAAACTCACACGTAGTGAAGTTTGCTGGGCTGCAGGCCACTAGCTATATATACACGCAATATTGGATATAGAGATCGGCTGAACCGATCGCAATGTGTTATATATCATTCGAAAGGTAATTCCGGTGGTTTTAATATGACATACTATAATCTCCGATCTGTCAGATATTTTTCGAGATATAGCCGTTTGCATATCTTTGTCAAACTTTGCACGTTTGAATGTGGAGCTTCAGTTGGATCATAAAGCCCCAATTTTGAAATGTAGATAGTTGTTAGAGTTGAATACGCGTCGAACGATACTTCATTCACCCAAATCGGACTATCCATTCCAAAGATATTGGAATTTTAAAATTTTGATGACGTCATCGAGCTGAGATGAAAATCTTGTGTGTTGGTTTGTCTGGACCAATCTTTGAGATATCGGAATGAATTTTCTTGAGCGTATTACTTCCAAAAAGCTAAGAAACGTTTGTTCCACAACTTTTTTGAAAAACCGCTAGTTTGGCGGGAAAAAGCTAGAATAGTTGAAAATTCAGTTGAAAACTGCGGCCAAACCATAGACCCTATGAAAATTTTTTTTACATCACTCGAAAGGTTATCAAAATAGCTTTAATATAAGTCTAAACTAATTCTGTAAGATTATTACATGATGTAAAAATTACATAATTAATTTTTTTTTTTTACTTTTTGTGAATTTGCAAAAAATTGAGTCCTTAAGTTTGTATTTTTGATTAGTTATTCTAAAGCGTGGAGACATTGCGCAAATTTTGATATATAACACTTATCAGGCAAAATTCGGGTTGACAAAATATAGCGTTTTCAGATTGGTGCCGTAAAAAAATCCTGTCGAGGTATCAGCTGTTAGATTGGAGCTGGTGGGCCCGTTAGTTCCTAATGAGAGAAAAATTTAATGCTATA
Source organism: Drosophila histrio (assembly GCA_958299025.2). Lineage (NCBI taxonomy): Eukaryota > Metazoa > Arthropoda > Insecta > Diptera > Drosophilidae > Drosophila > Drosophila histrio. The sequence goes on along the minus strand of CATQJB020000008.1, from coordinate 317 downwards.
TGATGCCAATGTTAACTACGGATCGATTGGTACCCTCAATAATCCAAATCCGTTAACTCGTTTGAAAGTTATTATAATATTAAGTCGTATATTACAGTATCAAAATTTTATGTGAATTTAAGTGTGTTTGCATATTTATGCAATTAATAAGAAAACGGCGCCTACGATTTTGGTATATTTTCAATATATCATAGCTAATGAAATTATGCAACTTTTGGTATATAGGTCATATCTGGGATAATTCGTTTTGCCAAGATATTACATTTTTAATCTACACATATTTTCCTTTGTGAGTTTTAAGAAAAACTGCAACGGTG